>JACXIV010000100.1:1647536-1808672 GCA_014737475.1 Bombus confusus
AAAGGGGAACGATGTTTTTATTCTGCTTCTGCTTAGGTTAGAAATAGTGTTTTGATCTCACTTGATTGTCTCTTCCTCGGCAAAGAGGAACATTTCGAGGAGTTTTATTCTTCCGATTAGATGAGAAAATACTTTGCTCGTTTTCATGAAAAACAATCGCATTTTTCGATTTTTCTTTGCGATTAGAAAACGCACGCCTAAACATTCTAATGTCTCTTTTATTGTTGGCTCGTTTAATTTTCTTCTTCGATGAAATGACGTTTCCACGTTCGTAGAAGATCGGCCAGGATAATTATCGATGCGTGATTGATCGAAAAAGTATTGATCGTGCCGGATGATGGTAAATACCTGAATATACGAGTCATTAAGTGCGCGTTTGGTATTAATATGCTTAAATTCGAAAGATTATTGGGGATAACGATGCCAGATTGCTGCGTATGCTGCGTTTTAACGAGCATTTTAAAACGGTATTAGCGTTTTAGTAAAAATTCGCTCATAATTATAGTATAATAATACATCGTAGGTAAGATTCCTTGATCTGAACTTATTAATAGAAAAAATTGTACTCGGAATTACTTCGGTGCTTATTCAAACGAATGAAATTCTTATTTTCAGTAAATAATTTGAACATTTTTTTAGCTTCACTTTCTCCTCATCCGTCTCGTATCCTATCCTTGTGTTCGTAGTTTCTTCGATCTTCTTTGTATTTACTAAGTTCGTGTTGCTCCCTGTATTCTTCTTCTCGTTCTTCACACAAGTATACTTCTACCTTATTTCTTAAGATACGACAATGACATCAATTTACTTATCTCTTCGGATCGATACACATTTACAACATCGACACAAAAATATTTACAATTGCAAAAATCATAAGAAATACGTTTCTTAATATTACATTTTTCTCTTCTACAGACAGAAATATGACCGTGTATATGTATCTATTTTCATCGTATTCGCTTATAGTTGGTTCTAATTTACTATATCCCGTGTATGTACCTAGACGCGTGTTAAAGCAGGTGTAATTCTCGCGATTCTCCTCTATATTTATTCTGTACAATCAAATTAGAAACATAAACTACAGAATCGATTTGCCTCCTACAAGAATAACATCACTCGAGTAATATGTCGTTCGTCGATAACCACGTCAGCATCAATCGGAATCGTTGGACGATTTGACCGTGTACGTGTTGGAGCAAAAGCAACGACAAAGGACGGTCGCAAAAATACTCGACTCGAGCGTCCCCCGGGCGAGAGCAACGGGTCGCGGGGATCGCGTTTGCAGTTGGATATCGCTCTTGCCGATCTCTGATTGCCGGAGAGTTTGGTTTCAGCGTGCGCTCGTTCTCTGCCGCGTTCGTATCGAGTGTACTTCGCCTTCTCGTCAGGATGCGCGAGCGCGCACCCCGTGCGCCGTGCCCGTAGACTAATGATTCCGTCTGAGTGGGAAATTGACCACTAGGGCGCTAAAAACCTTCGGCCAGCGGCCGAAGAGAAGGAGAAACGAGCGCCGGTCCATTGTCCCGCTGGCCTTAGTGGCTTTCAGTTTTTTAACAGCGCTTTTCGCCAAACCTCGAGAGAGCATCTTCCGGCAACGGCGAACGAGAACCGCCTCGAAACGCTAACGGTCACCCTTTCGCCGCTTTGGCGCTGATTTCAGCCGACTTGTCATTGAACGTTCGTCGAACGCCCAGCGTGGCCAGGATTACTCTTGTCAACTATGAAACTTTAGCAAAATGCGGCAAATCAATCATTTGCCGCAGTCGGATAATTCTAGTACGAAGAATTTACAATATGCGAGGAACACAGTCGCTCGTGGCAAGTGAAGCATGGCTTGTTCTTTGTAGAGTGATTGTAGAAACTTAACTAAGAAGAATTATAGCCACTTATCATCGAAAGATTGTTGAACAAGTAACTATTTTTTTTTTTTTTTTTTGGATCGCCAGCTATCATTAAAGATTCATTAGAGGGCAATTGTAGTGGTTTGGTACTGACCATTCGTAGAATACAAAAAGATACTCACACCTCTCATTGAAAGCTGGCCACACACGGACAATTGTCATCTATCATTGGAGATTTATTATAGGGAAACTATAGTGCAATATAATTGACCGTCGTGTACAACGTTGTTACGTAGAATGTTACGTGCAACGACTAGTCGCGTATAGTCACTTGTAGCGTTACATCGACAAGGATTTTCCAGGTGTTGATCAATATTTGGCAAAGTATTGAAACGCGTTAAATTAATCTAAGGAACGCGAAGATGGGAAAATAATGGTATGTGCTAAAGGCTTGAAACCTGATCGGCTCTCAATTTAGAATTCTATATTGATACATTACCTGTTAATGGAAATTTCCGAATATCAATTTGTATCGTCCGATTCCCACATCTGTCTGGTTGTCTATACGCCGAAATAGAAGAGATCGTATCGAACTTCATGACATTCAGTTTCCTCGTGCAAACGCGTAACCGAAGAATCTGATTCTCTTACGAACGGAGATGCCGGGAAAGAATAACGTAATTGATGAGATTGCGCGTCTCGGAAGCGGAACACGACATTAAGCTCGCGTAAACCGCGGCCCATCGCGGAAAATCATATTTATTGTGACAACGTTTGTATTGTTATCGAACAGGCCATTCATTACATCTGGCGAGGCTATGATTAATGGCTGGCGCGAAGATAAAATGTGGGTAATTGGGGTCCTAAGTTCAGCGCACGGCACGGTGATGAATAGTAGAATTCAGCATAATTTATAGTCGGCTAACACCCTGTCCGCACAATACCCACGACCGTGAAATAATGGGCAAGATCTAGCCCTATAGCGGATGGAGCGGATGGTTTCCGCGAAAAATCCGCTGGATCGGCTTGTTTTAAATACAGATTGGTGTTCGTAACAAATGACGACCGGCAGGCACGTAAAACATAAACAAGTCGTAAATCACGCGGACTCGTGAGTCGCCCGTTAGACATTCCTGGTCTTCGCTTCGCGATACTACCCGAGTCGAATGGCGATTTACTGAAATCCCATTTTTTAACCAAATTCCATTCCACAACTCTACGAAACCTACAAAGCAAATCGTTTATGTTTAACGTTCTACGTTATCCGTACTTTCCTTTCCTATTTTTCTATCTCTGCCATTCCTAAGAGACACGAATAGCCCAACAACACCCTTCGCTGGCACTCTATTCTCAAACACTAACTTCAAACACTTTCCTTTCGCACCTCCAACTCTCTAAATCGACTACTCTTCGTCCACCTATTTATCACTCTTTTCCAAACAATCTCGACTCGCTGCACGTAAATCCTGTCGTTCCTACAATTTTACTAACCATCCATCAGCTTTCTCTGCCACGTACAAAACCAAACAATGTCCACCCTCGCAACGAACATCCCTGTTCCCAGATATCAGCGCACAAAAACGTCTCGATCCAACGCGAGATGGCAGCTTCCTAGACTCGAAAGAGCAACTTAAACTTCTTTTTTCTTCTTTTTTTTTTCTCAAATCCATCGTTCCGAGAAACGTAAAGCTCGTGAAACGTAAAGAGACAGCGAAGTACGAAAATACGAAAGACGGAAATAAAAAGAGAGCGAGGGAGATGGAGACTGGAGGACGCGTCTGCTGAAGGATCCTACGTATGCGCATCGTTAGAGAGCGGGGCTGTCAAGTTGCGCAGGTGGCCACGTTGGACGTGGATAGATGTGCCACGGCGTGGGCAGCAACGAGCGTAGCCCCTGGAGGCGGTCGGCCGAGTCTCTCCCTTGCACGACCGCCTCTCGGTGTGTTGCTGCTGCTCGCCTTTTCCAACGGCCGGTGCTACTACCACTACACAAGTTCTCTCTGACCGCCTTCTCTTCCTGACTGGAGAACTCGAAAAGGCCATTCCACTTCGGTCCACAAGCCCCCGGAAGACTCACTCCCGGCACACGTCACTCACTCACTTGGGTCACCGCGCGCGGTGTTCCCCGCTCGCTTTTATTGCATATATCGCCTCGACTTCTTTCCTTTTTTCTCTTGCCGGAGCAACGAGTCGGCTAACTGGTACACTCCAATCACCTGCATGCACGCCATCGTGCACACAGTGTGTAGTAACAAAGTAACAAGAACGAAGGAAGAGGCAGAGAAAAGGAGAAGATGGAGGAAAAGGGAAAAAATATATCGAAGGCAAACGCACGGCGGTCGCACGAGAGCCGCGTCCCGACGTCTGACGTGGATCCGCGCCGGCGGTAATCATCGGTTGCGATCGCGTGTTTGTCTCGCGAGGATGTTGCTTGAGAAGCTGCTCTCGCCTCACACCCTTTTTGCCTCCTTTCGAACAAGTTGCAACAGCGGGACGACCAGGCTCGCAGGATACGTGTATGAGTATGGTATTTTTAAGGAAAATCCTTCGTTTCCTTATTTTTATCATTTTTACATTGCGCTTTGCTTCTGGCTTTGTTCAGCGTTTTTAAGATTTTACTTCTTGGCGAGGATTTTCTTTCGTGAGCAGACGCTATCCGAGCAGCTTGTTCAAATAGAACTGTTTTCTCTGATCTTTTGGTACACGCGAAGTACGGAGGAAACAGACGCAATTATGGTTTTTTGGTACGTTAAACGCTAGAAGTCCATTCGGTGCGTTAAGAAACCGATACGTTTCGAAGATCGTCGATTTACAGACATCTGCAGAAACGATCTCATTTACCTCTCTCGAGCATCTTCTCATCTTCTTCAAAGTTTATATTTCAATTTTATTCACCGTGTCCCTTATTTTAGCTGATACACGATATAAACTATGTATCGTACATTGAAGCTCAAACACGGTAGAACTCAATTTTTGTACCGTCGTGCACACCAGTCAGCGTCAAAGAATACAATTTGTAATATCGAAAGACGCTGCTCCTCGTTCGATGCGTTACGGTACATCGCGTGAATCGTTCTGTAACGTCGAAACATTTGTGGCGATATAAACACCTTTGTAATCGTCGTCTTGTCGTTACCCAAGACGAAGGAAAAACAAACCTTAAGCAAATGTAACCGACAAAGGTTGAATACAACGTTAGCTAAAGGTCGACCGAGACGCCTTCGACACAGGCACTCGAACAAGCGATCAGTATATTTCCAAACATCCGAGCGAACAGTTATACGCGAGCAACCTTAGTGACTTTAGTTTTCAATAAACTTGTTTTATTAAACTTATATCGACTACTTTATCTTTGCACTCGTAACCACCTCACATTAACAAGAACGCACGTCGTCACACTTGTAAGAAGGTAATATTAACAATTGTGATATTAATTGTGATACAAATAATTGTAATATTTTAAAACGTTAATTAGCGAGTAAGTCGTTTCTTTTTTCTTCACAAATCCATCGTTCCGAGAAACGTAAAGCTCGTGAAACGTAAAGAGACAGCGAAGTACGAAAATACGAAAGACGGAAATAAAAAGAGAGCGAGGGAGATGGAGACTGGAGGACGCGTCCGCTTAAGAAACCGAGGAATTTATCTCGCGACTATTCTAACGCTGTACAATTCGACGTTCTAAATCTATAGAATTCACGTTTATTCGACATATTACGAATATAGTTATTGAAGTTTAGAAAAGAAGCGCGCAATCTCTCCAGGACCTACGCGTTCCGTATTCCTGTGAATATTCTATCGAAACGTTCCATCGCAATCTCTCAAAACTCCACCTCGCATCCTTCGCGAAACGTCATCGCGCCAGCCATTCCTCGAGTTGAGCCAGCGTCGCCCTCGCCACGCGAGGACAACGCGTTTCTCGCCCGTACCACGCAATAAACGCGATGTCGCAAAGGGTGGCTGAAAAACTGATCCTCCGGAAAGCCGCATTTGCGCGGGGCTAATTAAGCCAGGCAACGCAACGATCAGCCTAGAGCGACGCCGATGAGTCAAGAAGTTTAACGCAGCCTCTCCAACCCCTTCTACGTCGTCTCATATATCGCCAACCCCTTTAATCCCATCTATCTCACTCTCTACTCGCTCCTAACGTACGAACATCAGGCATCGCGACAAAGAACGAGAGGCTGACGAACAGACAAACCGGAGCAGAGGCGGGCAAAATGTACAGGGTGTGACAAAATATGTCGTTTGTTTTGGTTGGTCGATCTTGCGGAGGAAGAAAGCCGAGGCGCGAACGAACCAGAGAAAAGGATTCGTCAGCTGATTCACAGATACCGTACACCCGTTTCTAACTGTGTTACTGCGAGACAAAGGCGTAACAACTTGAAAAATAACGATATTTCTACAGGCGAAGTTGTTCAGACGTGCGGAATCGGCTCTATAAATATTTGTCACGTATTTTGTGACACCCTGTATAGAGGAGCAAGGAAGTGCATGCAGACAGAAGCACGGCACAGTCAGCCAGCCGGGACATATATCGAGAACATCCACGGGAACAGGGACAGAGAGAGAAGGGTGAGGTTCAGGGGTCCAGCCGCGCTTGAAACAGGGTAGAAACAATGAAGATTTGAAGGGTTGACTCGGGCGGGGGGATCAAAGGTTGAACGAAGGGGTGCACGGGTTTCAACAGCCCTACTGAGTGGCTATTAGGCACCCCCAAGCCAAGCAAGAGCAATTTGCTATAATCATTACCATTCAGGATCTCCGAGCCGAGAGGGTCCGTTTCTCCGTGCGTCTCGTGCCCTCCTTGACGAAGAACACCCGTGTGCCGTTGTAACGCTGCTCTACCGTCCTCAATGCCCGGGTAATATCTGACCAGCGCTCCCGCGGGAAACGCCGCTAACCTCGTCGTTGCCTGCTTCGTTTCGACGAAATGTTTCCAGCTCGTTCGAGGTTGCCGTTCGCGCGAGAATGGTAGACGATGGAAATTTTGTCGGGGTTTTTTTTCCCAAAGGTAGGGTGTTTCGTAGATGTTTGATTTTCGGAAAGATCGTAGCAACAGGAACAGTATCGTTTTCGGTTGGACATGGTAGGAAATTAAGAGCCAGAAACGTAAACAATGTGGAATATTTATCGAGTAGCTTTTCTTAGATAAACTCTTTCCTTTCGCGCGTTTAGAGAAATCTGCTCCTTTAATCCTTCCTCGCGATATCTCGAAAGAATATTTCAAGTCGAGTAAATAACAGATTCCCGCTTATCAAGATGTTTCGTATTATATGTGAAATCGAGTCACTTGGGTTCGCCGGGGAAGAGCTACTTTGAACGCGCAGACTGCGGATAAAAAGGTTCGTACCTCGTGCCAAACCAGTTTCCGTTCAACGCAAAATTAACGAAATTCCCAAACAACCAGTCTCGAGATGGCGACGATCGTAAATATTTTCCAACGTCTATCTACCTTTCCCTTGATTCGTCTCACAGAAGAGAAAAAGCAGAAGAAGAAAAAAAAATATGGAAAGAAAGGTATTTGCGTGGCCGTGGCACGATATTTTCCCCCGTAGCCGCTTTGTCTTGGCACTTTGCCCCCAAGAACGGAACAAGGGTACGGATCAAGGTGAGGAGGAGCTGAAGGGAGAAGAGGCGAGGCACAAGAAGAGAAGAAGAGAGGACGTCAGAGTATCTTGCAACGACGCTGCATGCAGCCTCCCAGCTGCACCCGCGATGCACCTGCCTCCCTTCATTTTGCAGCGTGCCTCTCGCGGAGAGACTTTCCAAGAAACCCAACCACTCCTCGCACCGTTTTTCATCAATTGTTCTTGCTAGCACATTCATGCATCCTTTCCATCCCCCCTTCGCGCCGCAGTTCGACTCCTTTACCGTACACACCGCCACCACCCTCTCTTTATCTGCCTCCGCTACGCTTTCTCACGCTTCCTTCTCTACCCTTTCTTCTTTCCTTTCCCCTTCAATTTTTCTTCGACCCTCGACATTCTTCGGTGCTTCGGATACGCAGTCGTACACTGTCAACGTCCAGTTACGAAACACGAAATTCCTCGGGTCGACGAGTTTCCGCACGATTTAAGCAATTTCGACGCAGACCGTGTTCGTATGTGGGTCGCTTTTGGAAATCTTTCTTCGTAGTTATTTCAATAGAATTTCAAGAGAAATTGCGCTTGTCGGCGATACAACTTCATTTATGCGAACCCCATTTGTCCGGACGAAATTCTAGTTAACGTTCGATTAAACGAACTCTTACGCTCGAACTTATAAAACTATACTGCACGATAGTGCAATAGTACACGCACGCTAATTATTTCACACGTTCGACGAGTCTCTTAAAGTAGGAAAAAATCGAGCAAAAACCCTAGGACGAACGAAGCACTCTGGACGATGCACAACCCTCTGTCGCGTATCCAGCATCCTAAACTCATGGAAGCATGGGAAAGTATCGACGACAAAAACAAACATCTCTTCTTAACGTTACGAAGACTCGTCTCGGCTGAAGAGGAAGAAATCGACGGGCGGCGTCGTCGTCGTCGTCGAAGCGTTCGTGATTCGACCATAGCGAGACAAGCGAAGACAGAGTATACGTCTGAAACATTGGCGAGAGTCGGATGGAAAAAGAGAAGGGGATAGGTGGACGAAGAGAGAAGAAGAAACGAATCGGTAGATCGGCTCGGCAGGTTACACGTGGATGCGAGATCGGCGTGCTCTAAGGGGAAGCAATCAGGGTCTGGTTGGCTACCTGGCGCAGCCACGGTTATAAAACACAACCGAGCCGGGGACGTTTATCGCCGCCCTAAAGGTGAATTCACTCGGTGACGTCGCCACCGGACTCGAGAGAACTCGCGGCAAAGTCTAGACTGCTGGCAGACGTGGCAAAACGACGATATACAACATGCTCGGGCCCAAGCATGCTGCTCTCTCAGTCGGCCGGTACCATGATTGGCTCTGCCTTTACACAAACGACCACAAATACCTTGCTACCAACATGGACTCATCATGGCCATGCAGAGGTAAGCGGCCAGTCCGGATAGGTAGTCTTTATTATCATGCGTCCGCGGACGCGTATGGCTAACGTAGCCGACCACCAACCAATTACGCAATCAATGATTGACTTTCGTTTCTATGTCGGACGTTCACCCGAAATTTCCTTCCGCCAGCAGGTCTATCGTATTGGCAAGATCAGCCGAGTTGTTGCGATACGGCGGTAGATGGAACAAAATTCTTGTTTGACGTATCGGTGGATTGGCAAATATCGTTGTTCTCAACGAGAATACGTTTAAGCAGCGTTCTCCGAATTATTTCTTGGCGATTATTTTCAAGCTACAGCGAATTTGTTTCTCAAACGGGACAGTAGGAAATGAAAATTTTCGTATTTTTGGCGCGAGGGTAGATGATATTATGAAAACGTTTCGAGTATGCGGCAGATTAAAAGCGCTGTTTATAGTATTAGTTTGCAGAAACGATCGAAAACGATCGTATAATTTCTTTGGCGCGCATTAAGACGTTGTCATGTTGCAAGGGAATATTTTTAGGTGTTTAGATGCTTTCGAAGTTGGAGAAAAAATAAGATAGTCGTGGGTGTTTTTATGCGAAACAAGTCCAGTCGTTCGTATAGTTTATACGCGCGTGTTTTTCCTCGATTCTTTTATTGCCATTATATCGGTATTTTTCGAACAAAGCTCTCGTCACTCTCGCGTTAGGAAAATATAAATGAAACGAGCCAAGGTGTCGATGCTTCGATAAATTATCGCTATCGATTTAAAAATCACGAGAACCATACGCGCAATATGAGTTTCGATTCAAAGTAGCGATCATACGTAGTACAATAATACGTACGTAACGCGATTATTAATATTTGTTTTCTCCAAAGAGTCGAAAGTACGTGTTTTTCGTATTTGATTCCAGAAATGCGGAATCGTTCGTTCTAAATTCAACATTTCATTCGCTTCGTCGAAGAAATTCGTCGTTTCTATAATTTAATTCAGCCGTGATATTTAACTTTAACGATTTTACACTTCTCTCTAACTTGTACTTACTTTTAGCTTATCTTTAAGCGCGAATACGACGCGGAGCAATACGATTCTGTCCTCGATCAGCTGCGTAAATCTGCCACAGCGTTAGAAACGAAGAAAGGGCGACATTGAAATAATATCGTCGCAGTAAACGAGACAATTTCTGCGCAACGAAATCGTTCGTTCGGGTCGTGATTCTGGCGCTCGTATTATGTAAATACGCGGCGCGACAAAGTTCGTTAAAGGTCTTCTCAGTACGCTGTTGGCTTACATCAGAAGTGGATCGATTTTGAGTTAATGTTACGGTGGATCTGATATGTGAAATTATGAAGATTGGTTCACATGCATAATACATACTGCACAAAGAGGAGAAGAACGAAGGGGAACAACAGCAGGCGAAATGGCAAGAAGAAGAAGAGGTAAAAGAAGCCAAGAAGAAGAATAAATAGAAGAATGAGAGATAAAAGGAGCCAAGAAGATCAGGTACATCTTTGGGTTTCTTGAATACTTCTCCAACTTATTTCTTTTCTCTCTTATTTAGTGGTTCTTTTGTTCGGATTCCTCTTCTTGTTCACCGAATTTATTGCATGACCAATCATTGGACTCCCTTTTGCACAGCCACGGAAACGTTCTTGGGTTGCAGCAAGTTTCTGCTCGCAACTCGGCCTGTTACTCTCGCGTTTGCGGAGACGGTTATATGTAAATGAGGAACAGAGAACTCGTAGCGAAGATCGAAGTAAGACCGCGACCGACCATTCCAAGAGCATGTTTAAGGTCCGAAGAACGTTGCAACCGGACGAAATATTAAATATTAATCGTCGTATGAAACTTCCTTACGGCAGATACATCGGCTCGTGAACGGGGTTGTACGAAGTTTTTATGGGCGTATCGAAGTAAGTCGTATGTCGAGGAAGTTCGACAAGACAATGGGGATTAAAGAAATTCTCATAAGGGTTCCATACGATGTAGGAATTTTTTTGCATCGAACATCGTATAATGTCGTGCCTATACTTCGATACTAGAATTATCGACGACTCTAAGGTACGAATCTTTTATCAAACGAGTCCAAGTGGACGATATACAAAGGAATACATTAGAAACAACCATATGTAAGTATATTTTACGACGTTGTTAATTTACATTTTTTAGAGAAAGTTATTCGAATCCTTGGGAATGTAATTACGAATTTGTAGCTTTACTCGAATTTCTAATTGTAATTTTTTTTTTAACCAATTGTTTAAAGTAAAAGATTATTAACTATTCGACCATTCGGTAACGAACAAATATTTGTTTCTTCGGAAACTTTATTTCAATCTGCGAAAACGATCGCTACGTGCAAAAGAATAGTCGATTCAGTCGTGAAAATTCGCGGTTTCGGCAGAAAAACCAGGTGTGTTAGTTAACGCACGTACAATCGCCATGTTAACCCGTGGCAGTTGCTTAACTCTAATATCATATTCTTAACACGACGTAGAATATTGCATCCCCATCACGAGGGAAGCGCACGGTGAAAAATTAAAACAGCATTCCGTGCCTTATAAAGAGTTCTGTTGTCTCGTTACGCGGGATGCACGAGAACGTGCATGGCGGATGCTGTTGGTGCACGTGTGCAGCGTAAATCTCTTAACCTTACTGATGTGACCGTGTGTAGAGGAAAGAGAGGAAAGCACTGTGCAGACATAAACTCAGGAATGGGAACAAACACCGTCGGACAACGTTCGTTCCAAAGAGAAGCGAACTTGCAACGTTGTTGGGTCCGGCCAGAAAATATCGAGGGCTGAAATAATAGCGAAGGAATAGAGATCTCTGCTGTCGAAGTACACCGATATCGAGTTGGTTAATATCAACGTACACGTACTGACAGTTTCCGGTTATCTACGATCTTGTCAATTTAATTATAATTATATTTAATATAATCGAACTAGTTTCGAATCGGTCATGCGACAATATATCTTCTAATCGCTTCTAGTAGATTGGTAGTAATTTTGTTTATGGAAATGTCTGCTCTTACGATTGCGACTAAAGAAGCGAAACTGAAATTTTGACGCGCGTGATTAATATCATTGATAATAATAATAATTTAGTCGGTGCGTACGTTAAATTCTCGAACAGAGAATCGTATTACTTTGGAAAAAATATTTAGAAAGAGAACAGGTACTTTGTTTTAGATATTCTCAATATATTCGTCGGATTGTTCAGAATGTTTGACAAAGAAATATCGCTTTATTATTTATTACTCGTTCATTGTTCCAATTATCCAGAGAGCTAGATCGGAGAGTTGATAAAAATCGAAAAATAGATGGAAACGTTACTCTGCAATAATCATGCTGAAAGAACGATGGACATACCTGGGTCGATGGAAGTTTTTCGAAAGAATCTTTAATCGCGAAAACATTTTTGTTGATATCTAAACCTACTCGATGCGAGCATGCGATTCATCATTCCGGAGTTAAAGAAACAAACGCCGGCAAGATTCGGTGGTACCGGGTAACCGGTTAAAAATATGCAAGTATCTTCGATTGTTCAAAGCTTACGCAAGCATTTACATCACTCGGCAGTCGACTTTTGACGTGCAGAGTATACGCGTTACGCGAGTTGTTCTCGCGAAACGTATTGCGAAATGGATTGTGGATAGAAAAAAAAAACGCGATTCGTAAGCGAAACAATAAATAAAGCATATATATATATATATATATATACAGGAGGAAATTAATAGTCCAAAGGAATTACAATAACCAGGCAATAAATACAAATATTAATAAAATATCGCCAAAGGAAGCACGCTGGGTAAGAAAATCAAGGAACGAAGAAAAGCGAAGAGCGGTATGTACGAAGCTAATTTCATTTGTCAGGCAGACTTTCGCGCAACTATAATTCAAAAATGAAAGTATTATAAACTATCGGAGAATACGATCTATTAGAAAATTAATAGGTAATTCAAAAATTACAATAATTGCAAAAGACAAAGTATTACGAAGAAACAAGGACACAGAAGTGAACCAACGATCGAAGAAACAGACAAAAGTAGTATGTACCGATCTAATTTCATTCGTCGGACATACTTTCGCGCGACTATGATTTAGAGCATTTCACCGCAAGTGATAGTTACGTCTGGGAAAAAAGGAGGAAACGAGAAAGGAAAAGGGAGACAAAACGAAGCACGGTGGGGGAAAAATAGAGAAGTGTCGAATATATGTAGTTATTCGATTCGTTCGGGCTCAAACGTTATTCGCATATGGCTTACAATGTAAAGTCCCGTAGTCCCCTTGGGGATCGTGTAATTACGCAACGCTATTGCCGGTACGGTAGCATAATGTTCGCTCGGGGCTGCTCACGAGTCTCGGCACAGATTCGCCGATTATTCGCCGACAATTCCGCGTGCAGAGAACACCGGCCGTGTACTTGCATAAGTATATACCGGCGGGCGTATGTACTCGACCGTTGAGCTGTGTCGAAGGCAATCGAACGCGCCAAAATACGGCGCGATCCCACAACTTGCCGATCCCATTCGACACGCGTGGAATTAAAATTGATTCCTCGGCTGCTTCGTCGTATTATTACGACTTGCGTCGTATTGTTATTTAGATGAGGTAAGCCTCTTTTTTCCCTTTTAACTGTGTACTCGATGGCCATTTGGCGATCGAACGACGCCGAACACTGGTCAAATTTGACTTATTATTAACCTTTCGTATTTTATGATTTTTTAATGGACACTTAACCCGTTCGACAGGATGTTTCAAGACGATTGTTTCAATAATCCTGTTATACCTTTACGAAGATCGAACGATCAAGGAAATGCAAGCACGATGAAGATTTATCTCATCCTTTGAATACTACGATACAAAAGCTATTCTTTTTACATGTTTCTACGGCTGCTTATTTATGTGTATATTTATATATTCTTCTTTTCTACGTTGAAATTTATCGTGAATGGATAAACGTTGACAGTCTATTAATTGGTAATAACGTCGATCACTGCGTAGTAAGATCCTACGCTCTTAAGTAATCGCTACGTTAGAAACTCGGAAGATCCTTAGTAAATCTTGCGCCGCACGCATTAGAATCTCTTCAAGAAAATGTACACGTCTGCGGCACCCTCGAGGAAACTATTCTACCTTGAGCTTGTACCTTTCTATTCTACCTACCACGAAGCAAATGAATGCCGAGATTTTTAACCAAACAGAAAGGACTCGTCGGGTACCAGGGTCCTGTAACGAGATATCGTTGAATTCAATCCGCGGCAAATACCATGGCTTTTCCCCTCGTGGTAAAGACGTTCGAAGGGCATCAAAATGCATCGAGCGCAATTGCTCGACGCGAGTGCACCATTGCTGGGTCTCCGGCAACAAAAGTAAAGCGGAGATCGACGAGGAAAAAGGTAAGGAGAGAGAGAAAGAGAGAGAAGAAGGTGCAGCTGCAGCGTGCACACGCTCCACTACCAGTTCATGCAACGGCAATAAAGTCTAGGAAGTTGCCTAGGCCGGCGCGGCGAGTCGAGCGTTCTTAGCGACTGCTTCCGGTATACGCGGGTCCTCCTCGCTTCCTGGCCGACACCGTGAGAGCTTGTGTTGCGTCCCGAATCTACTGGCTTCTCAAGGTTACGTCTCTCATCGCCATAACGTTAACGTCAGAACTATCTACGAGTAATACGTAAGTCTGTACCAATGAGAATGAAAGACGCGTAGAAAAAAGGGGGAAAGCAAAGCGCCATTATTATATGACATAAAAATTTTCTTGCGAACGAAGATCATAGAAAAAGAAAAATACGATTGGGTACATTTTTGTCGATTTTCTGACTTTAACGCCACTTTATGATTAAAAATTCTGTTTCTTGGCTTCTCAAGGTTACGTCTCTCATCGCCATAACGTTAACGTCAAAATTATCTACGAGTAATTCTGTACCAATGAGAATGAGAGACACGTAGAAGAAAGGGGGAAAGCAAAGCATCATTCTTATGTCGTAAAAATTTTCTTGCGAACGAAGATCGTAGAAGAAAAATACGATTGGGTACATTTTTATCGATTTTCTCACTTTGACGCCACTTTATGATTAAGCGGGCGATTTTAACGACGCATTATTAGAAAATTCTGTTTGGTTTAAAGATATATACAAGTAAAATCTTTTGAGAATAGCTGGTAAGCACTGTTTTTTTCATTTTGACGAGTTGCGAACGAAATATACCGACAATTTTGGCAATGGGGTCGATCGACAACGTACCGTATCTACTTGTTTTATGCAGTGTTGGAATTTGTAGAAAATAATTTAACGTCAATTTTATCCCTTCGATCAAATAACCGTTTTGTCCGACCTCGAACGACCGTGATTATTAAATAGGTCAGAATACGAATTACAGCGATGGTTCCATCCTTTTTAAGGAAGAGTTAATGATCTTGAAATTTGTTTGATCTTTCGAGGTACAAAAAGCCAATTAAATTAAGATAATTGGTTCCCTGAAACACATCAATGTTGACGCGTACCATTCTCTTTTTTACGTTACCTTCAGAGATATTCAATTACCTGGCTTTATCCGCACAGCATAGAGTAGAAAGTAATCTTTGACAAAAATGTACTTTGTTGGCTCGTTCGAGTAATCACAATAATTCAAGTAATAATCATCCAATCATGGTTGGGCCTTCGAAGGCGGAGATTGATTTCCTTGCGAACAGTTATATATCCTGTGGTTTATTTACTGTCGAGTACTTCATTCTGGATTCCGAGGGATTGTTTCGAAGAACCATTATAACGCGATGAAATTTGTTTCGTTTCCTGCGGAGAGGGCGGACGATATTTCGTCGAAATTGTGGAAAAGGAAAACGACGATTCGTAAAATAAAATACGAGAAAGAATTTCAGCGAATATACGATAATATTTCTCTAATTTTAATTTACTCGAGTTTATAAGACGATACGGAATAAAAGGAAGAATATGACGATTATTCGTAATATAAAGTTCATAAAAGCAAAGATTTAATATTTTCATCCCATATTCCTCAATATATGCGTTATTACGTATATTCGTCGCGTTCGGTATTTAATATAATGGTTTAATCAAGTCTATGTTTATTTCAGATATTCACCACCTAATACGATCGTAATTAATTATATTCTAATTATTCCTTTCCAAAGATCTTGCAATTATGAATGTAAGAGTAACGATTCTTCCAGAACGAAGAACAATGCTCCGAAGAGACAGAAAGCTCGCTTATCCTAAGAGGGGGATAATAAAATAAAAGCGCCTAAACAGGTATCCCGATCGCGTTACCTTATATGTTCAGATCTATCGTTGGCTGCCGAAAATCAGTTTCACCTTGGATCAGTGTAGTCGTTTAGTCGTCTTGTAGACGCCTAAATCGTGACGAGGGCCGTTTCATCGTTTCTCCTCGTCCCGTCGAGTTTTTCCAGTTTCACGTGGATTGACAGACCGACTACCATATAGAGTATCTAGTCGAGACGACGGCAAGCATGAATGGAGCGCCGCTCGACTGTCGCATCAGTTCTCAAGAACTCTCGATCGACGTCAGAAAATTGCAAGAAAGATAGGCGCAAAAACGCGGCGAGGGAATCCAATAAACACGAGAAACGTGTAGCAAGCGAATACGGAGGACCGTGTTAGGAACGAGACGGTTTGCACGATATTTGATTATCTACTCTCATTCGCGAAAGTGCCCGAACGTTTACTACGAAACCTTTCTATCGATGCGCGTTGTGTGTATTTTACAGAAAACGTTCCGAACTTCCATCGACTTATTACGCATATCTTTTACGGACCTGTTACGTGCGTACAAAACATTTTCAAGTTCTCACGACTACATCGTAGCAAGGTATCTTACTTTTACCTATATATTTCGCAAATAAGAAACATGTCATCCAGTTAAACATGTCATCGCTCGTAACATCGCTATTTCCAGCTCTCGTTCGTATTTTCTAAAGTTTGAAATATTCGCACTAGCAGGACTACAGAAGAATATCCTACGATCAAATTATGAACGATATCCGTCTAAGCAACTTGGACTTGGTATTCGTCGTCGGCTTGCTTAAAGAGCGACACAACTGAGAAAAAAGGTGTCTTACTTTTATATTTCGCAACTCGTAACATCGATATTTCCAGCTCTCGTTCGTATTTTCTAAAGTTTGAAATATTCGCAGTAGCAGGTCTACAGACGAATATCCTAAGATCAAATAATGAACGATATCCGTCTAAGCAACTTGGACAGTATTCATCGTCGGTTTGCTAAAAGAGCGACACAACTGAGAAAAAAGGTGTCTTACTTTTATATTTCGCAACTCGTAACATCGATATTTCCAGCTCTCGTTCGTATTTTCTAAAGTTTGAAATATTCGCAGTAGCAGGCCTACAGACGAATATCCTAAGATCAAATAATGAACGATATCCGTCTAAGCAACTTGGACTTGGTATTCGTCGTCGGNCTTGCTAAAAGAGCGACACAACTGAGAAAAAAGGTGTCTTACTTTTATATTTCGCAACTCGTAACATCGCTATTTCCAGCTCTCGTTCGTATTTTCTAAAGTTTGAAATATTCGCAGTAACAGACGTACGAATAACCTACGATCAAATAATGAACGATATCCGTCTAAGCAACTTGGACTTGGTATTCGTCGTCGGTTTGCTAAAAGAGCGACACAACTGAGAAAATTAAAGTACGATCCCGCCGTATGTATATCCGTACCTGTGCCACCGGTAGCAGCCCGTCTCTCGGCAAAGGTCTCGAGCGACGATCGCTTTGCTCGCGGTATCTCTTCCTCGGCTCCTCTCCTCTCGACCCTCTTCTCCCACTCGGCCATCCGTTCGTCCGTCTGCCTGAGATTCCGTCGGCGAACAGTGAATCACGTCCATTGACTGGACGCCGGCCAGACGGACTGGGCCCGACCATATACAGACTAGATTCACTCGTGTCGTCGGTCGCGCGCGAGCGAGAAGTCGATGCTCTCTGTGCAGCACGGCCGTTGAAAGGGAGGAAGAGAGGAAGGGAGAGAGAGAGAGAGAGAGAGAGAGAGAGAGAGAGAGAGGGATAGGAGGCTGGCTGAGGTACCTTTCTGTAGCCGCTTCCTGTCTCTGCACCAAGCGATGCCGTTTGCGTGGCATAATGGGCCGCCGATCGTTTGGACGACGCGATCGTACAGGTGTTCGATCATACGAACCGGTGTTTTCATTCCTTTTTCGTTTCGCTTTAATAACAGCTAAGCCGTACACTGCGTTCGTTCGGTTAATGATACGGACTGCGGACCAATTAGAGGAACGTGTATTGAAATGTCTTTATTGGTACGCGAATTGGCCAACTCTCGGCGATATTTTACGTCTCGGTGGGAATACGCTTTGCTGGAAATTGGGAATTTTAGTTGACGAAAGGCGCATCCGAGTGAGCGCGACGGTGAACATTTTCAGTGGATCGAGAGGAAAGGGGCGATTACTGTATTTACAGTGGTATGTATCAGAGGATAGTATTCATACGGAATTCGTTTCTCGCGAAAAGTGCTTTGTTATAGGCGAATTATTGTCAAAGTTCCTCGGAAAGCGTCTTCCAATTCGAGATCAAATCGATGTAAGTAGAAATACGATCCAGTAATACGTTAAATATAATACTGCGTTATAAATTCAGTTCGTTTCGTTGTTCTGCGCTTGGAATTTTATCGACGCGACGCTGTTAGAAGCCACGAATTAAAAGCTCAACGTCAATTTCTTCCGTGTTACTAAATTTACGCGAAGTTAAACAGACAGTAAATATTCACGTGTCGTAAAGCTTCACGCGTAATTTCGTATACTAAAACGTACGAAACGCCAACCACCAAATCCTCACGCACCTTAACGATCCGTCGATTATACTCGATAAAATTACGCCACAGGCTTTAGGTTCTTATTCTCTGTTGCGTACGTACGGTCCGCTTTTGCTTTGCCCCGAAAAGATACAAAGAGGAAGAAGGAAAGACGAGCGAGTACGAAAAGTGTGGACGATATCGAGGCGTGCAACACTTTCTCCTGTTTTCAAGAAGCAAACGAGATGAAAAAAGAAGCCTGTAAGGGCGTACGAACCGCGGCAAGGGCAGGAATAATTGGCGAATCAAGCTGGCAGAGAAGATACAGTCTGGCGAAGGATACGATCGTTCGTGTAATTCGAACCTTACGTCCTGCGAGATGCTCGTGGCACTGATCGATGCACCACGATATATAGGGTGCGGCGAAAATTGTGGCGCAATCCAGACTGGGGCGACTGCTTTTAAAACACGTTGAAATGTTTCTAGATCACTTTAAGAGCAATATGACCGAACATCGAACGATAGTCGAAATAGATTTCTAATATCGATTTCACCCGAAATTGATCAATTTTATTCTGTAAAAAATTCTTCGCTCGAACCCTTTCAGAATCCAAGTTTTTCTTTTGCCTATGCGATTGACGTATCGGTAGAAGAAACGTGTTTTTGAATGGTTTTCTTAGGAAGACACGATGTTCTAAAATTTGAGAGTAGTTTTGCCGGAAATAAATAGATCTAAGTATCTAACGTTGAACATCTATAAACGTATTTATTTAATTGGTAATTATTAACAGAGTGTAACACGTCGGCCTTCTTCTCTCAGAAAAGTTGAACAGCCGATAAATAGAATTTTAAACGTTCAAAATTCTGATAGAAACCTGGAATCAGCCTTCGAGGGAAAAGTTCTTCCTTCTTTCGCAGAAATTTCGTCGGACAAAGGATGGAAAACTTGGGAGCTCGCGAGCAGAGACTCGCTAGAACGAGAGACGACGTCCAAATGAAAAATGGTACAAGTACAGGCGTTTTCCATCAGCGAGCAAACAGGGCAAGCCGATCGCGTGAAGATATAACGGAGGAGCGAGAGAAACGTTGCGGATTTCCATCGTGAGAGAGAGCTAACTGGCTTCATTGAAGCGTATCAGAATCGCGCGGCGTAAAAGCGGGGATGCACAAAGGAAAAAGATTACCAGAACGAGACTAGGCCGCTGCATCCGGTCGCGCAACTGACCTTGACTTGTTCGTTCTATTCTTTGACGATCGACAGAGTGACCACCGAACCGCTTCGCTATCTAGGTATTCACCATCTGTCGCGATTCTATCGAGTCGAGAAGGATCGACCACAACCGCACCACGATCCACCGCCGTCCAACTTCCTCCCCTTTCCTTCGCTTTCTATCCCTTCGAAGTGGAGACGAACGCGCGCCACTACTCGACTCTCCACGGGATATTTCTGCGCCGCTGATGGAATCTAGTCGGTGAATTTTTCACGCCGCCAATCGAGAAATCGACGCGCCAAAGGATTTCCTTAGCATTATTCAGGATATCGATCGGCGAGGTCGGTGGAACGAACGAGTCAGTCGTCGAGCGAAACGGTTTAATCGATTGGACGTTCGTTTTCAAGTCCGAAAGGATTCTCGGTTGTCGTTTTAATCGATACGCGCTGGGATTTTGGAATATCGATCGGTCAGATTCGTGGGAGGGTTGACTGATTGGACAGCTGTTTTTAGATCTGCGAGAATTTGTAGCTTGGCTTTCGGTTAATATGGTGCAATCACGCGGGTTATCGATTGGTCAGAACGACTGAACGAACCTGTTATTTATCGAGTGGAATGTTTAATGGATCGGAGGATTATTTTAAAGCGCGAGAAGCCTGCTTGTATGCTTAACCCTGTTCCTTGGATCGGTCAGTTTTGCGAATAAATAGGTAACGTGGTATCTTAATTCAAGGGGTTGAGTTATAGAAGTCTATTTCAAGAATTATTGTGATCGCACTTTTTGCTTTAAGCGTCTGTCTAGAGATTCGTTTTTAAAATCAATTTTCTCTCTGGAAAGAATTTGAGAAGCAATAAATGGAAAGTATTAGGCTGTCCGGAAAGTTTCTTTCGTTTTCTAAGGAAACACCGGATGCTGGACATTTTTTGTTTCGCATTATTTTATCGAATTAATAATCGAATAAATAATGATCGTAATAATAGAAACGGAAGAAAATGGATCATATATGATTCAGTAAAATAACAGAAAAGGAAAAATATCGTGCATCCGTTGTTTCCTCCTAAAACGAAAGAAACTTTCCGGACAATCTAATACAATTACGATTACGAACGCGTATAGAAAGAGGAGCGATCTTTTCGATTTGAAAATAAAGGAGAGACACGGACGAACGTATAATTTTCGTATTTTCAGGGTGCATTTCGCGCGAAACGCATTACGTAAACGAGAAATCTATGGCGAATTAAGAAGAGGAACGCGTCTAGACGGAAGATCTTAAAAAGGAACGTTTGTTTCCCTTTGCAGCGACGAGTTCTTCTCGAAGGCAGAGGATAGGAATGAAAGAAGAACGAACGAAACGGGATCCGTATTGAGATTTCTTGAGTTCTGCTATAAAAGGCAGATCGTCATGGAGGAAATTCGGTTCGAATCGCTAGAATTTCATTGCACGGTGCATTAAAACGATGGGTTCGTTCAACTGTGTTTACCTTCCATTGCAACTTTCTGACATTGCCCAACGTTTTATCTTGGCTTTATTTATACGCGTCCCTTCGGACGTTTCTCCAGCTGAAAAGAAACCAATTCCATTCTGGATTCAATCTTTTGTCGCGAAAAAGTTTCTCGGAAGCAGTTTAAAAAGATAATTCGTAAATTTTTACGATGTTCAGGCTTTCTTTATCCTTTTAACACTGCTGTTACTTTGTTTTATAGCGGATTCTCCTCTTTTCTTGCGAAAACGAGAAGTTTTATTACTCTCTTAGTTGCGAAGTATAATAGCGATAGTGATTGCGTTTTATATTCCTTGACGTTTCCTGATGAAAATGTAGATATATTTTTAAGAGCATTTTTTTTACGAGTAGAAAGTTCCGCGATAAATTATTTCTTTGCGTTAATCGTCACAATTTCGACATTCTTCCCCTGGTTTTTATCCTACGAAATAAACGTCTATTTTCCGAAACACTTTATTCGTTCGCTTCGCACGATTCATCTACATTCCACAGAGAACTGCAAACTTTCGTCTTTCACGCAACATACCTTTGCCTCGCAGCTTTCTGAGATCGAACGTCGTGTCGCAGAAAAGGCAAAGACCACACAAATGTCCGTAAATGTTTATTTTCACCTGGCGATCACCTCCTCTTACCCATTAGCGAAAAAAACGACAAATATAATTTTATCATACGCACGTCGTCGTCGACATCGCGAAAAATTCAGCCATTAAAATACCGAGCCATTAAAATCAGCATCTTCTTGCAAGACGACGTACCGCTTGCAAATACCACGTAGCGATCAACCCCCAAATTCTACCTGCACCACTTCGTAGCTCGATAAAACCACCCCCGGGCCACGTTGCTCGAATTCCGATGCACCCTCGGTCCGCCCAATCAACCCCTCGCTCGTCAACGTCTCCGTGCGTCTCAACGCCAACACCTTCGTCTTCTTCATCCGCGAAGAATCCCTACCCCTGAACCATCCCTGTTCTCCTTCTTTTCTCATCATTGTGAAGCAAGTGCAGGAAGAACGGTAGGAAGCAGAGTCGGAGAAAGGAAACGGAGAAAGGAAGGAAGTACGGAAGGAAGAGCGGAAGGAAGAGCGGAAGGAAGGGTGCAAGCGCTGTTGGTGGGGGTTCTGGTTGTACCGTTTGAAGGGGGTGCGCTGCAAGAAGCGCGTGGTAGGTCCGGCTGCAAAGGTATCGTCACGTGGCCAAGGGGGCGGTACCGTTTTCTCGTGGCCGCCCGGTATAAAAGAGAGACGTAGCACCGGTGCATCCACCAATTACTATTGCACTTTGCCACCGGGACGGAGGCAAGGTCGCCGCTGTTACGACCCTCTTCTCTCAACTCGAATCGTGGTGGTTCGGCGTCGTGCGTGTGTGTCACGCTGTCCGTTTCTGTTCCCCGTTTCACGCTCTTCAATGCACTGAAACACAGTACTCGCCACTGTATCGTCGCGCGATTTCTCTGTTTCTTCTGCGCGATTTTTTCCGCGGACCCGCACGCACGAATTTTCACGCGGCTGTCGACGCACGCTACCCTTAAAAACACGGACCAGCGACATCGGTGACCGGCGATCGTGACGTACGTACGATAGCTTCGTACATGATATACACGTAACCGCGGTCTTGTACAAGAAATTCGAAGGAACTCGATGTCGGGGATATCCGCATCCCGTCTGCCTCGTCAAACTCACGCAACCGCGTGTTCGTCGGTTTGAGGGTGCTCGGTAAGCGTCAACCCTTCACTGCGAAGGACGACACAGTTACGGCGGACGAGGTTCTTTGCTACTTGCTTTCCTGCGAAATTTAATACTTCGTTCGGTTTCGCTGTGGGCCTTGTTGTTTTTGAAATACCGGTTAGTTCTTGTTAGGATTTGTTTTTTTTTTTTTTTTTTTTAAAGAGTGGCTGGATTATTGTTTGGAGGGAGTAGAGGATTTTGGTTTTTCTGTTTGTCACGTCTTTCTTTTTTTTTGCTTTGAGAGGTACGGGAGAACGTGTTTTTTTCAATATTCTTTTACTAAGGGTAAAATTGCACGATACGAGCAACGAAAAGAGGTAACTTTTGTGTGTTTAGTCGCGTAGCAAACGCATAAAACGAATCGTGAAATTGTATTGATAATGTGCTTGTTTAAGTATTGTTTACTGTGTTAGGGCACGCGTTATACCGTTTTACGAGATTACTCAATTGAGAATGTTTATGACAAATTTATTCTTATTTGTGATACGAAAAGATTGGTTGCAATCAAAAAGAGGAAAAAGTTACGGACTATTCGACTATATTTGTAGCGCGTTTTTCGAACTTCGATTTTTCTTTTAATTATCGAGTTATTAATTTGGAGACCGAGTTACGAAATTAATTCATGTACTTTAATCTATATAATTCGAAATGAAGAACAAACGTAGAACGAGTTTACGACCCAAAGACGACTGAACTGAAAGAATCTGTGTAAAATCGTTGGAGACAGGGACGATTTTGAAAACTAAAGGAGCAAAAGTTTGCCAGCGGAAGAACCAGGTATAACCAAAAACTTTTCAACTCTCGCGTTCAACTTTATTTGCAGACTACAAAACAAACCGCGGTAAAAGTACTAATAACAATCATTAAACCGTTACACGACTCGAAGGAGCAAGAAAACGGAATGGGCCATTTAGTGCAAACGGAAACTGAAGAAGCGAAACCGAAACGGGTGAAAGGAAAAACGCGATTCTCGATCGTCGACTCTATTGTTTCCTCGCTACTATTATCATTTAAGGAGAGCAATTTTTCGATTCGAACGTAGAGACGAAATTGTAGGAATTTTTGCGCGAAAACGAATCAAAGCGCGGATTACCGTGTTTCCTTTTTTCTTCAACAAAATTTTGAAAGTTTACCGCAGGTGTGTTTAACAAACGTAACTTGTAGCATTATCCATGCTCGTTTCTACGGTAATTTGTATAAAAATATAATTATGAAATTTGTGCACGACTTCGAAATTGTCCGGAAAATTAAAACAAGTTTTTTTTCTCAAAGAAAAGGGAACGTAATAAGTGATCGTAATAGTTTGTTCGTTCGAAAGATAATAAAAATTATGGTCTTTTCACAAGCTTCCTTTCTTCTATTTTTCCCACTGTTTCTTTATTTTCTACTATACAAATAAATCGTGTGCCATAGTACGCTCAAGGACTAAAAACCAACCAATCGGTTAATCGCGAAAGTCGTTCGACTACGTTTTAAAGCTTTTATCGCGAAAAGAAAAAAGAGCGTTTCTAACGAAAACTATTTTTTCCACGCAGTCGATTTACGCTCGAACGCGAGAATCGTCTTTCGTCGCACTTGCAATTTCGTCCCCTCTGACCGCGCGCGACGCAAAAAGAATCCGAAAAATCCGTCATCGGAGGGACTAGAGTTAACGACCCTCGACGAGGGAACAAAGAAGACACTCTCGGCTACTTTTCTTTTTTACTCCCCACTTCTCAAGCTTGTGGATCCTCGTCGAAAAAAGAGGCCTTACACAATTTATGCATCCGAAACAAACAGAAACGCGGCTGTACTATAAATATCGCGCAACCGGGCAAAAAATATCTGAACGCGCGCTGGGACCGATCCTCCTGTTCGTCCGGCGGACGAGAGTCGCACCGAAATCGAATCTCCCGCGGCGTGTACTTTCCTTCCACAGACGAATACCGGAAGTAAAGCAGAAGAGAGGGGTATGGCGAACCGGCGAAGCCTAATAGCCGGGTTCCGACAAAGAGGCGCGTCTCTTTCGCAAAAAACGGAAGGACGAGAAAGCGAAGAACCACGGAAGAGCAAAGAAGACCAGAAGAAAGAGCAGAAGAAGAAGAAAGAGCAGAAGAAGAAGAAGAAGAAGAAGAAGAAGAAACAAACGTAAACGACAAAGGCGACAAAGAAGAAGACAAAGAGAAAGGAAAAACGAGAAAGAAGGTAAAGAGGAGAGAAACATCGAGGTAAGAAAATGAAGAGAAAAGAAAGAGATGGAAAGGTAGAAGAAGGAAAGCGTAGGAGGAATGGCAAGATAGAGAGTGGAAAGAACGTATGGAGCAGTTTGGAGGAAGGAAGGAAGGCAGTCTCGGGGGCCGCAGTGAAGGGAGGCAGGAGGATGCAAGAAGTAGGAGGAGAAGGAGAAAAGAAGGAAGAGGAGTAGGAGTAAGCAAGGAGAAGGAGTAAGTAGGAAGGAGGAGGTGGTCGGTGGTGGAGAAGGAGGCGAAACATGCATGCATGCATGCATGCATGCATGAGACAGGCAGGCGGACAAACAGACAGGCATACAGGCAGACATAGAGGAGGAAGGCAGACAAGGCATAGAGGTATACAGGCAGATAGGCGAGTCGCTGCCGCAGCCGCAGCCGCGATCGCGCGCTCCAAGAAGGGAAGTGGGGACAACATAACAGAGCGCGGCCGCGTGTGCACACCGCTTTTGCAGAGCTTCGCTCGGCACACGGGGAAACGTTCCGCCTTGTACCGCTGCTGCTGGCTGCTGCTGGCTGCTGCTACTAGCTGCTGCTGCTGCTGCTGCTGCTGCTGCTGCTGCTGCTGCTGCTGCCGCTGCTGCCTGCCGACTGTCGACTGTCGACTGCTACTCTCAGTCTGCCGGGCGGCCTCGTGCGCGCTTGGTTTCCATCCGACGAATCCGCGCGCCACGAAACTACCCGCGCTCGTTCTCGAGGCGGAACGGTCGAGCAAACGATTACGAACGAACGAGCTATAGGAGACGAGACGAAGGCGAGCGAGCGAGCGAGCGAGCGAACGAACGAACGAACGAACGAACGAACGGACGAGCTCTCACAGGCCGTCGTCGTCGTCGTCGTCGTCGTACGTTACATCGCCGCCGAAAGCATCGGCTCGGAAAACGAGAGGTGCTCGTCGTCACTCCTCGCCGGACGATCGACGAGGATCCGTGAGTGAGGCAGGTCGAGGAGCCGGCTCTCGTTCGCCGCGCGAATCGTTGACGGCTCGATAGCCGCCAAAGAGATCCCAGGGTGACCGCGTTTTCGCGCCTCGCCGCTGTTCTTCGTCGCTTATCGTGTCCACGTGTCCCACCAACTTTCACGATTCGTCACGGTCACAGGAACGGGGAAAAGAGAAAGAAAAATAAGGAGGAAAAGACGAAGGGACAGAAAGCAGAAGATAATGTCAGTACACGGCTGGTGAATCATCGAGTGACGTGATCATGAGACGATTTTCAGTTCGCAAGCGGAAGACGCGTGTCTTTTGAAAGAAAAAGAGGAAAGAACGTAGACAGAGCTCGAGAAAGTACGCTGCTGGTGGTGCACGGCACAGGACACTCTGTTGGTGCTGTTCCAGGCTGGGGACCACACGCCGGAACGAAACGGAACAGAAACACGTCGCTTCTTCTACAGGTGTTTCGAATCGATTTCTCGGCTTCCGCCAAACGCTCTTTTCCCCTCGTTGTCGCGCCGTGCTTTTCCTCGTGGATGGTGTGATGTTCAAGTGAGTTTCCTTCGCCGGACACGTGATTCGCTACTCTCGCACTGGCCCTGTCTCTCGCTCTCGTCGCGTGCCTCTTTCGGCATTACAGTTTCTCTCTCGAGAGTCGCGTTTATCGGACGTGAAGTTTCACCGGAGATACGGATTCCACGCGGATCGTTAATATTCCACCGAGAACTTTTACCGTAAGCCAGCTGTCTTAGAATCCCACACGAGTGTAATCGTTCTCCTCGCGTAATCGCGATTAAACTCTTTCCAATCGTTGTAATTCCGTTCTATATGACGCAGAATTAAGCAAGAAGAGAGAAAGGCAAAAAAAAAAAAAAAGAAAAAAACAGACGTTCGTTGAATTTTCGATCGCGAAGAAGTCGGGAAAAAACGAAGACGGTGGTTCCGATGGATCTTGACAGGCGGTGTGTCGCGTCGCAACGACGCGTGCGTGAAACTTTCTCGCGAAACTGCAACCGATATTAATCGCGTGCGATCTCGCGTGGCACCGTCTCTGCGCGTCCTTATAGTCGCGTGACACCGATTCTCCGCGCAGACCTCAGGTTGGACTTGGAACGGGCCGCCCCGTAACCGAATTTTACGTCTTACGCACAGAGGCAGATGGGACGATACGCGAAACACGTATAACAAAAATTTCGCCATTCGGAAAATCTTCTCGACTCGAGTTCTACTCGGTGGCTCCGTACGCGTACATATATACATATATACATATACATATATATATACATACATATATATAAATACATACAGACTACGTCTCAACGTAAACTAGATACACGTAAACGTATACACGCTATATACACATACAGAGTACAGAGACGTAAGTGATAGAGTGGCCCGGTTAAAAGTCGGTTCGAAAGGAGCCGGCACACGACTCGAGTTGGGGGATCGCGACTGTAAACGATCGAACGTTTCAGCGAAACGGTGTGTTAAATGACGAGGTGGCCTAAGAGGTGGAGGTGGTGGTGGGCCGATACGTGGTAAAACGCTTCGCACGAGATTCGGGGAAAAGGACGGTCGCCACCGGACGGGGAAGAAGCGACAGCAGCGTGGCAGATGAGATGTGAAGCACGAGGACTACGCGGCGTGGAGCTGGCAGGAGCGAAGGCGGAAGTTAAGAAGCCAAAGCTGCCGAAGGCGGTCGCAGGGGCGGCGGTAGCTCGAGGGGGCACCTGGCGGGGACCGCCTGAGATGACGACCCTGCGACGGGGTATCGTGGCACCCCGGTACAACACTTACGTCCTGGTTTCGCTGATCGGACTATTGCTTCAGACCCAGTCCGCCACGGGTGAGTCCAATACTTACTTTGTATTCAACGGAATAAGTCGTACAGAGACGAAATTGACCAACTTTTTCTCGAGATCGATTCAGAAGTTTTCGAGAAATTAGAATGTCGAGAGCGGAGAACGAGCTAACTCGTTACGAGATTTAATGATCTTTTTATCGAAGGATCTCTTGCGAGTTTGCGCGTCGTTTTCTTTCTGTTCAAAGTACGCAATTTATTAGATTAATCAAATATTAAGTTTTACTACCGTTATGAAAATTATAAGTAATATTGCACGTAAAGAAATGGTCGGAGAATTCGACAGTCGCGAACGTTGATTTGTCGGATCTTAATGTGTCGTGATATTCTACGCTACGTAATTACGAGGATCATTCGTATGGAGGATAAAATCGCTGTAATTTCATTTAACTGTAATTTCGTAATTCACTTGCATCCTACTAAAAATAAACAAGTGTGCGCATGCATTTCAGTAAAAAAATCAAAGTAACTACGCGGATATATGCGTAGCGTTTAATTGATATTTTGTACAGCGTGCAAAACGCTATACTCGCAGCGACGAGTATAGGAAATAGCGCGTCGTCTGTGAGAATCGTTCACGTCCGGAGTATTTATGTAGTATTAAAATTAATAGAGTTAAATGCAAGTCATTGAGAGCGATCGGACGATACAGCTTTTCGTGGACTGAATCGAACGTTGAATTTCCGACGGATCTGCGACAATCTGTTTTGTACAAAATTATTTAGAATTTTTTTATAATTGCAAAAATTTCCTCAAACTTCAGCCTTATCGTAATACCGAGATTTTCGGGTTTCTCATAATCGTTAATAAGTTTTGTAACTAACGTCTGTCGATTAATCGTAACCGACGAAGATTGTTACTGTTTCTTCTTTCGAATAGTTAAGATGTTCGATAGAGTGTTTATACCAGATGGCTGGGAAATTGGGAAATTATTTTTCATGTAACGGGCTGCTGATTATGTGTTTAACCTATAAAGCATGTTGAACGTTTTAAAGTTATCTTTGATGATGGTGGTTCTCGAATTATGTCGAAATACGATTGAAATGTAACTTCTGCGATATTTGTTCATTAATCGATTCTACACGATTAATTTAGTATGGACAGAAAATTGTTTAGTTAATATCGTATACACGAATCTGTATATTAATATTCATATAAAAATGAGGTAAAATTCGGAGGAATTTACGCAAGATATTTAAGAATATATATATATAGATAAATATATTCTCTTATCTTTATTACTACGAAATTTATCGAAACCGGTGTTGTTCGCGTGTATAAATTCTTAAATTAGCGACGATTAATCGCTCGATTAATCGATAGAACTCGTCGTCCCAAATTTCTCGCGTCGCCTGTATTAAAATGCAGCTGCTCCGTGTCATAAAGATGTCAGGATATTTCGAAAGAGTGGATCATTGTACTCCTACATTTTTCATTTTTATGCGCGAAAGACCTTCGTTATTGGACTTTTACTTTAATAATAATCGTATAAAGTCCGGCACAAATTGCCGCTCTGATTAAGTAGGTACGCTTACGTTGTACGTATTAAGAACATCAGGACTCGATGTTCTTTATGTTTCTTAAAGTTGCTGCTAATTACATACAGCTATCGA
The DNA here is from genome assembly GCA_014737475.1 of Bombus confusus. Lineage (NCBI taxonomy): Eukaryota > Metazoa > Arthropoda > Insecta > Hymenoptera > Apidae > Bombus > Bombus confusus. Next base: position 1,677,229 of record JACXIV010000100.1, read on the forward strand.
TATCCTCAATAAACGTCACATAACAATCACGTATATTTATTAGCGATACTTGGAGCCAGTGCGAGCAAGTCGCACGTATCCTGTTTAAAATTATACGCGTGTAATACGTATCGGGACTATTAATCAGCGTGTTTTCGTTTTTAATAGTTACGGACAAGAATATTTGCCACTTACGAATATTTCCGTATATTTCGTCTTATCGCGATACGTTCGCTCAATTATTTTCTGCAAAAATTTGAACGCCCGAGAATCGGCTGCGAACCGATATTGAATTTATCGTCGACAGATGTGTGAAAGGTAGAAAATCGTTATGAATCCAACAAAAGTGCGATGTAGCCTTGAAGATAGCCTGATGACTTTCACATTCGCGCGCCATTATTGATATACGTATAATAAAAAAATCTTTCAGTTGCGGAAGAAAATGTTTTCGTAATTGAGCAGTCAGTAAACAGTCGAAACTCTGCAACGATACTTTAAAAAAGGCTTTATACTTTGAAAGAGGACGCTGTGAATCTTGGAAAATTCACGATTTCTTTTCCAATAGTTCGGCGACGATAGTCGCGAAACGTTTTTCAATTTCTCCTTTGGGACAAGAAATTATGTTAAAAAAATAACGCGAAAACAAAATGAACGCAATCGATGTAAAGAAATTGCTGTTTTACGGTTGCTTTCCAATCTTTCTCTCGGTAATGGACAATTTATATTTATTTATAAATGATAATCAATCGTCATTCGTTGAATTATAAACGACAAAAACGATAACGCACGAGTGAAAGCTATAAACCATTGATCCGTAAGCGATACTTGTATCTAACTAATGGAATCTTTATATATTTATGGGAAATATAAGCGCGCAAAATTATGCAAAATATCAGAAATAAAGTATCCCTTATAATATAATATTTAGCGGATGAAACAAATTTTCATTGCTTCAACTATCTTCGTAAGGATATAAATTTTCATAAATATTCCCAGTCCTGAAACGTTAAACACCATCTATGACTATGCCAAAGCAAAGGAATTTTATGTAACCAACGACAGTCAAATTCCACGAAATTGTGTGGCGATCGATTCACTCGATCGAAGATCGTTCGATTGGTTGCAGACCATTAGCGAACACTTTGCAACGGTGACAATGGTTAACGTCCGAATGACAACTGGCGTTGACGTAACTCGAACCAGGGTGTGTTTCGATTGTTAGCAGGATTGCAATTCTCGTTACGCAAACAACGGCGAACAATCGATCAAACGGATTGTTTATTTATCGCGCTTAGAATAAACTGTGTCACCGTGAACGCGTCTCGATTCCACGCCGATCGCATTGTCGATTCGTTTCCATTTTACTCGATCGTTGGTAAGTTTCTATTTTGCAACGTAACAGGTAGACGATTGGTACTTATTTTTGTTCGCGTCGTTTATTTTGGCTGCTTCCCGCCCGTCTGTTACGAGCAACTTCACCGAGAAATTTCGTCGAAATGAGAATGAAAAATGTCGTAAAACGAACGAATTTGCTGGAACGTATTTATACGAAGGTATTTATTACTTAATACCTTAAATAAGCGCGATTCAGTTTCTCGTGGTATTCTTTCGTTTCGATGTATTCTGCGAAACATGGTTCGAGGTAACCGCGATTTTCCATGTTTCTTAACTTCGACTTTTACAGATTCCCGATAAAGACGTAAACTTTCACGAAGATGCGCACTTTCGATAGAAATCGTTATCGTTTCGGTGTACGGCGGTGAAATTTTTTCGAAAGTATCTTCGTCTTTATCCGTCGAATCGTTGCAATTGATTTGACATTAACAGAAAATAATTCCATTGCCGACAATCGAAGATAAAGTACACAGATTTCACCAAATTCTCGCTATACTACTGTCGTGACTGGTCGTCGCGCTACTGCAAAAGCGTTAAATGTTTTTACCTCGCGGCAAGCCGCGTAGCCGGTGTTCTCGTTCTATTATTGTCTACTTTGCACGTAATTTAAAACGACTGCTAATCGTCCAACTGTCGTGCATTACGAGATCGCAGGCTTACGTACGAAAGAAATCACGCCCCCTACTTCAAAACGCGACCTACACTCGCAGAAATCTCGCAATGCACGCTTTATCGGCCAACGATAATTATCGTAGACATACACGACCAACTTTTGCAATACGTTACGGGAGAATATGCGAATAAGGCAGAAATTGTCATAATTGAAAAGGACATGTTGGCGAGTGGACCGAGTCGCATAATTTATTTTCGCTAGGCACACGAGATTCGTGACACTTTGGAAAAGTCGCTGAAACTATCCTCGGAGCTCTCGCTTTGGCTCGAATGCAAAATAACAAATTTGTCAAGTTTCATTTTCTCGGGTGCGCAACATTTTAAATAAACTTCTAGAAAGGAATAGAAATAAAAAGATAAATAAAAGGTGATTGAAGTAATTTGTAACTCAAGTCCAAATAATTCGCCCAGCGTTTCAAATTTTTATGATTTACTCAGTGTTTAAAACTGATTTCAACCGTGGTTCAGATGCAGCGAGATTATCCTTCGGTTTGTTTTTTCTATTTCAACTGGAACAGTCGCAATGCAACGTTTGTAACGAGGACGATTAGCTCATAGCCAATAATAGGTCGTAAAATCGAACTTAATTATCTAACGCAATTAATTGCATTTGATTCGTATTATTTGACGCATTGCTCACGTCATCGCGGTTAGTCTGGTTTCTCGACTCCAAGAACCAGATAATTTCTATATACATTCACGGATACAAAAAGATTTGCAACAGTGTAAAATTTGTTGCACACGCCTACTGAATTCTTTGCCTGCAAGAGTTTCTTCCAGTATTCTATACCTACTATTTTGGATACACAAATAAATGAAAATTATTTCACGCTACCGAGAAATATTCAGAAAGAGAGCAACAGGGTTACGTTTTGTATTACGAAAGATTTTTCAACAGATTACAGAGATACAGGGATAACAAATAATACCGGGACGCGAACAAGCTTCGTTTTTCAAGCTTCGTTATCTACACATAACGAAATACAAGTAAGGTGCATATACGTATAATAAAATCGATATAATATTAACATAACGGGAAAGAGGAGTAATTTTTACAACCTCTCCGACTAAAAATAGAAAAGTATGAATTTAATGGGAACGAGTATTGCACGCGTTTAAGAATAAGACTGCACGTATCGCAATTCATCAGAAATAACAAAAGCAATATCTATATATAAGTCATGCGCACGTTTTTGCATTTATCACGTCACGTCAAATGGACACAACGGACGAATAACTATTACCTGCAGAAGAACAGAGTAATTTTTCCAACGATCTGAACTGAATATGCCGCTTGGGACTGTATCGCGATAGAACGATCGCAAAAATGAGCATAGAACAACAGTGGGAAGAAAAACCAGCCAACGAGAGCTGCCTTTTCGCGATTAATCATCGATGAATAAATATAAAAAGAAAGGCGAAGAAGGACAATCACGATCGTATCTTGTTTCGTTATCGAACGTTCGATCCGATTCGATGCATCGACGCTAGAAAGAACGGAGTACTCGCAGAGCATTTTCAAACACTTATCGATCGCGCGTCACGCGAGAGGAAAGCGCGTCTCGAAGGTCTGTTTGTCGGGCGGCAGCGGAGGATGCGGTGAACAATCGCGAGCCACGATCGCCAATTATCCGCGCGTTGCCAGCGAAATTAGTGGCGTTGATGCACGCCGAGCCGGGCGTGGAAACGCGTGGTCGCTCGCCTTCGTACAGGCGATAAAGTGCGAATTAATTCAGCGCTAATTCCACGTCTGCCGGCGCGACTGGCCGCAGGGAAAACGCGACGAACGAGCGGTACACCGTCTGGCGAAACGGCTGTCGGAAACTCCATTAGGTCACGCGTAGTTCTGACCGACGACAATGCTCCGGCGAATCGTCGTTTCTCGCCAATACTCGCGAATTGTTCCTCGCAAACGTCTAAGGTTATGGTTAACTGTTCCACTGAAACGATAAAGGTGAAAGATCGTCTGTCCGCTTTAACTGCCACTCGGTTCTTGCAGCTTTTACGACCCGAGCTTCTTACATCGCTAAATAAATCTTCTAGTTTTGGGAAAAAATAAAGCGAAGGAATAAAGAGCGAGAGAAAAAAAAAATAAAGATACGAACGTCCATAGAGAGTTGTTTCATTCGCGATGCAACGAGATTTGGTAGAAAATCCCCAATCGTGCGCTTCGATGGAGGACGATTCAAGGGAAAGAAAGAGAAAAGCTCGGAGTCGAGTGTGTGCAGTCTTGTCGAATCTGCAGCGGTCTTGACGAGGCCGATCGTCCCGCAGGGGGTTGCAGAAGCTGACACGGACGTAGGAAGGCTAATTGTAAGTAAAAGAGACACAGAGATCGGACGCAAGGGGAAACGGAGAGAAAAAAAAAGTGAAAGAGAGAGGGAGAAAACTAGAGGGAATCGAAGTGATCCAAGACGATGAAACAGAGGGACGAAAGGGGAAGAAAGGGGAAGAAAGAAGTCGAGGGGGCAATCGTTGGAAGGGAGGAAAGAGACAGGGATATCGTGAGAGAGAGCAAAGGGTGGGAGGGGGAGAAAGCCTGGTGTAATGGAGGAACCAGTTTGCGGGTCAGTGCTCCGCATCAGCGAGTGGAGCTTCAGAGGCTGTAGACGCGAGGACGATGCCACCGAGCGAAAGAAGGACGACGACGGGGGCAGAGGGACCCTGTAGGTCCTCGAACAGGGAGGCGAGGGAGGAACGAAGGGCCAGAGAGGCAGATAGAGGGGCCAGAAGGGCCTGGCGAGTCGCGAAGCCGCTCTCTCGACCGAGAGAGCAAAGAGTGTAGGGCTAGCCTGACCAGCGTGAACCACGCGCGAGGGAGAGGACTCTCCACCTTCTCTGGTCTGGTTACGATCCTCTCTCTCTCTCTCTCTCTCTCTCTCTCTCTCTCTCTCTCTCTCTCGTTGCTCTCTGGCGCCATTTTCCTCGTTCGACCGAAACAAACCAACATTCCTCGTTGCCTTTCGAAAAAAGTAAGAAAAAAGAAAGGGGAAAAAAGGGAGGAAAGGGGGAAGTTTTCCGCCCTCGTGACGACGACTCCACGAGGGGAAGTCCGACGGGGCTCCTTGGCCCCGTCAGAGAGGCAGGAGTGGCAGGCCTTTTCGCCGGCTCCGTCTCTGAGGCTACGAATAGTAGACGCCGGCGACCGATGATGGTGCTTTCGAATACTCGGGACAACGGGGCGTTCGCGACGGTTATGCAGGATTTCAGAGATTCTCGAGATCCGACGCGACTCACTACTTCGTGTCCATTATCGTTTTGGGTATTGAACGGCCGAATTAGGAGGAAAGTGTACGGCTAGGTAGTTAGGTGTACTCTCAGGGGATGAGTTGGATGGTTCGAGGAATGTCTAGAGGTATCCGAGCTGGACCGGCTGGATGAACGAGCGTAGAGTTTAGGAGAACGAATCTGCGAAGACGAGAAATTGTATTTTCGCGAATGCCTGCTATTTTTGTCTTTTGATTCTGTCAGTCGCTTCAGCTACGATCTTGGCTGCTTTGCGATGGTTATTCGATTAGCGTCGTAGGATTAGGAAGAGTTCACGTTTTGCAACGATAGCTATTAAAAGTAGAAATTTGATCGGAAGAAAATCTATAGGCGTGTTATTTGAACAAATTGTGTAACTGGATTTTTTCTACGAAGGTAATGGCGAATAGGTTGCGAAGTAACACAGAACGGAATTGTTCAACCGTTATACAAAGCAGTATTCAGTTTCCTCGTTAACTCCTTTCGCTCCAAATGACAAATAGGTTGGCGTTAAAACTGCTCTAGGCATCGACCTGGTTTTTGCACTATTGCAACGTCTCTTTAGACCTATAGGAATTGAAGCATTATCTTACACCGGCCAGTTCAACGTATCGCTAATCCACAGAAGATATTACTTTTTTATATCAGATTCCTATTTCCTCTTAACGTTTTACGTCTCTAATCGAATGTTACCGTACAATATTTTTCATTACATTCTATAACCGTCGATTATGAATCTTCCGAAGCTTGCGAAAGCGTATAGGATATCCAAAATAAATGTTTGAAGCTTAAAGCAAATCTCTGTACTTGGCTTCAATTTCTTTACTTCGGCTCATAAAAACACAAATTTGCGTAAAAGTTCGCAGTCTAGCGATGAAGAAGTCTCAGGAACGTAACGAATCTCAGGATAAACAACGATATTTGTGATCATATTGATAAAACTTCGATTTCTTTACTTCAGCTCATAAAAATACAAATTTGCGTAAAAATTCGCAGTCTAACGTAACAAAACTCAGGATAAACAACGGTATTTGTGATCATATTGATAAACCTTCAATTTCTTTAGCAATTTAATTTATTTCAGCTCATAAAGACACAAATTTGCGTAAAAATTCGCAGTCTAGCGATGAAGAAGTCTCAGGAACGTAACGAAACTCAGGTGAAACAACGATATTTGCGATCGTATTCATATAACTGAACTGGAAAGAGAACGAAGAACGACGAAAGGAAAAATGTTCCTCGTGCATTGCTGGCAACTTGACGGAGCGAAAGCGCGCCGTACCGTGCAGCTCCTCGAGCGCGGCAATCAGCCGCATCGCGTTGCATTTACGCGATCACGTTTGCACGTCGTAAATATGGCTGTTCGCGTGTACGCTGTCGATCTTATTGATCGTGCCGGGCCACACGGGGCAGCCGGAACAAACGTACTGTCGTACGTTCGTTAACGCCAACGAAAATTTGCTAAGCCTCGCGTTATTCGATCGAGCGTGTAACGTTAGATGCTTACGGAATATAATCCTCGTGTTCGATATTTTTAGTCAAATCAGCTGCGTTACGTAATCCGGCGCGCGCGAGATCCTTTTCGTTCACCATCGCACAACTAAACGAATTTTTCGATTCTTCTTACGCGTATGCGCGCTGCCTGTTTGCGTAATGCGCTTGTTTGTCGACTGTCCTTTGGGCTTTTACGGCAGTTGACTCTTAAATCGAGATCACTCGGTTTCCAGAGAAGTCCGAATTTTTATTTCATTACGATGATCTACAATTAGAATTTCGAAGAATTTTGGAAGCTTCAGTTAGGCAGCTTTAATTATAAGGGACTTTTAGTAAACGAATATAACGTAGCGATTCAATAAAAAGTAAAGTTGCTACGTGATTCAGAAGATTATACAATTTTTATGCGTATAAATTATGATATATCATATTTTCTTAGTAACACAGAGATAATAAATATTTGGATCTTGCATAATTAATTGTAATTTAAGACAACCGAGTAAAAGCAACATACTCCTAAAAATTAACCACCCCTTAAAACTTCGATTCTGTGGATTTTTTGCGAAACTGTCGAAACGGTCAATTCGATGAATTTCTACTTTTTCATAGAAATTGTACAAATTCGCAACGATACAGTTTGAACGATTCTTTGCAAGTCGTTGGTAATTCTAGCGTTAAACAAATATCCCGTAATACATGGATCGCGTGTTAGGCTGGAAATCATGATTCCAAAATCAATTATGTCGCGGCGTTATCGAGCGATGTTATTGAACACGTTATCGAAAGACCTAATCGAACGATCGCGAAAAATAACGGATACGGCGTTACGTAAAATTATGCTACCGCAGGGTCGGCGAGCTCTTTAACCTGCGCTTCGGACGAATCAGTGGGCGGCATGTTTGTACAGTTTCGCCAAGAGAAACGTCGCTTTCTTGAATTAATGTATTCGTACTTTTTTTTTTCTCATTCGAATCTGAGAAACATCGCGCGTATATCTATATGTACGTTTAGTACATTATCAAATATTTGATGCGAGGAATATCGAATGTGACGAAAACGTGTAATCAAGAGTATAAAATACGATGAATTTTTCATATCTGCTGGTTCGATGTTACAAGGACGTGTACTCGTTGCTTGTTAATGGAATATTATTCTTAATTGCAAAGCGTAAATCGGCCATCGAGCATATATTATTCATGAGCACGAATAATATATTATGCAAATATTGTTTAGCAATTTTAACGTAGCACTGGAATAATAATGTTTAGCGAAGAAACTACACGCAGTTGAAGCTTTATTCTCAAAAACGATATATTTTTATACGTGCCAACCTGGTACAATACATTTATACGAAATTCAATACATTATATAACAAACGATCTTTGTCGGTATATTTTACGATGCGTCGGTTTAGGGATACTTATAAAAAGATTTCACGTGTATCTGATAAATCAACCATGATCTCCACGGCGTTAAAACTATTATTAAAAAAAAAAAAAACCCCCGTGGATATAGCGTCTCAGCCTTAAAATTATGACACGCTCGCATTCGAATAATAACGCGGAAACCATCTATTCGCGTTAACTTCAAACGTACCGCAACTTCTGTAAGATGAAAATTCTAACGAACAAGTGAGAAATACGTTAGAGACGCGTGGAACGAAGCCGAAACACGCGATACGACCTGATTCCAATAACGCGAAAACCGTATATTCGAATTTTCATTGTTAGCTGCGAGCGTGTAAAGTCGAAGGAAAGGTAGGAAATGCGCTGCGACGGCTTCTAAAAGGCGGGAAACGAGTCTGACAGCAAGATGACCGAAACTACTTGGCGATCGGTGAAAACAGAGAGTCTGACTCAAGGATAATGAAACAATGTCTGGAAGGAGAGTTGGTTTTTTGAAAGTTAGGCGAACCGGAGCACTGTATCTGAATATTACGAAGCGAGTGGTTCTGTGTACGTGCGTACGTAAGTTACGTCCCGTGTACACACGTATCGGATTAGCACTTTGACTCGGAGGCCTTTAATATGAGTAGCGTAGCAAAAACAGACCGACGCGACGTGCATGGCCGAAGGCGCAGTCTGCGGTGATGATGAGGTTGCGATAAAACACTTGAGTTATGCGCGCGCGTGCGGTTAGTTTCAAGTTCCAACAACGAGAGTGATTACTCGAAAACCTGCACGATAAAAGCGACGTTATCGCAGCCAAGTCGGAGAAATGGTCGATTGTTGCGGATAGAGTTTGCTGTGAGAACGGTATTCGATCGTAGATCGCTATTAGAAAAATGACAGACTAGAGGGGCAAAGAAATTGAAAAATTGAATAGAAAATCAAGGGGAAAAGGTTCGAATTCGACCCTTCTCAAATATATCTTTCGTGTAAGAACGATCGTAATATGGTGACGGTATGGATCGCGATACGTTCGAGTTTTGAAAAGTACAGCGATCATGATGGAAGATCAGAGGAGAAAATTCTCTTCAAACTCTTCAAACTAAACCGTATGGACAATGACTACGATGCAAGGTTCGAAAGTACAGGTCTCTTGAAAGTATTTCATAGGTTGACGATGTTTCGTGCGAGTAAAAATTATAATAAAAATTATATACATCCTACAGGATATCTCCGAATAACCGCAAGTAGCTCGAAATCCCTCGTAGATGAATCTGAAACAATGGGGGAAAAAAGATCTCCTTCGGAAAAGTATGCCTAATGAAGAAGCCATCTTCTGCTGAATTTCGAAAGCCGGATGAAGTGCCAAGCGTCGAAAAATTACACAGCGTGGCAGCGTGGCGGAGGGTGCGTGAGCGACCGCAGCGGGCGTGTCCAAGCTGCTGCGATCGACGGCGACGAAAGGCCAGACCGAGCGCAGTCGACCGAGCGTGGATCCTCCGTGAAACGACGATAAATCGCGGGACCGGGTAAAAAAGCGGTGGGTTGGATCGCGTGAAAGCTGCCGTGTGAAGGAAGGGACGTTCTCGATGGGGACGCGCAACAATGTAGCCATCAATACCCGATACTCAGTCGACTTTATAAGATTACTCGATCTCGGTTGGGACCGGACGCAGCGGTGACTCGAGACGAAGGCAACCGCGGCCACCACGACACGCGGAGGGAAATGCGCACCTCCGACGACAGAGAGTGGAACAGAGAGGGAGCAAGGAGCGAAAGAGAACGATAGACAGAGAAAGGAGAGACTTGGGCAAAACAAGCAGGCAAAGGGGGAAGAAGGAGAGCACGACGAGAGTATACAACGAACGAACGGGGGGAGAAGCTTGTGGTTTTGGTCAACCGGTCGGGTCGCCGTCCGCGGGAATAATCTCCGGACCTTGATGACTAACCGCGTGGCCGTCTTGCCTCGGCAAGAACTCGCCTCCCTGCGGCACGTCGCGAATGCCTGCGCAGCGTCTGTTCGGCCGAGTACCGATCTTTTTACCACCTGCTGTCGCCCGATCCCGCGATACTCTTCTCGTGTTATTTCATCGGAGCCCTGGTGGGATCGCTACCCCGGAAAAGGCTCGCGGGGATACGTTTACGCTTCACGCTGATCCTCCACGCTTGAGGAGGTGTGGACGTCGAGATTTTTGGTACTGCGACGACATGGCGTAAAAGGTAGTTTGGTTTAGTTTAGCCGAGTAGCGAATGGATAGAGGCCTGTCCGAAGCGTGGACGAGTTTGGATCGTGGTAATGGCGGCAGCTTGAACAATCGCGGAGTAATTTGGATTTACCGTTGTCTTGTCAACGTCTCATCCTGTTTCGTTCGACGGAGAAGCATGGAAATTTACGGTGCACCCAGTTTACAGACGAACGATCTTACGTAGAATATGTACAACGACGATGACGTTAGAGGATTTGTCAACTTTGAAATATCTGTAGGAACGAACTCCGAAAGCTACGAAAATGCTAGGGTAATAATTATTACGTAAGAAGACAGAGCTGTCTGAAGCGCTTGTAACTTTTCATTGGCAGTAAGTAGGTAGGCTGTTCTATAAAATTAACAACGTTCGAGCAATTGAAATCGTAGATTCTATCAATAATCGTTCTCAACGAGCTCCAGATTCTCCGATTAGTTCGGGACTTATTCAAACGCATCGCTTCCTAATGCAGTTTCGTAATATTCTTCGGTCTCTGACATCAGCGATCTAATCATCCGTTTCACGACCTACATTCAGACATTAATCCAAACATCGCATCGCGTTAACACGCAAATATAGAATCGGTCTGGGATATTATATCACGATCTATATAGGGGGTCGAGTGTGGATTGCTTCTGCAACTGTCGATGGATTAATCGCGATGAAAATTAAAACGGACGTATTAATGAAGTAAAGATGTGACGCGGAGGAAATAAACCGAAGTTAAGTGACTGGATCGGTGTCTATTAGGGTATCGTTTAAAGACGCTAATCGTGCGAGCTGTTCTTGCGTTTGAATTATCGCGTTGAATTATCGTCGATCGTCCAACGAGAAATGAAAACCGTTCGACGTAGTCCGATCAGTCGCTCGGATTTATAATATCGTAATGAGCGGAGGATGTAGAACGAACGTGGTTAATTAACAACGTAAAATAACTTGTTTATTAACGCTGAAAAACGTGATGCAATCTGGAAATGCGAGGCAATCCCGACGAGCGGAACGTCCGCCGAAGAAAACACGCAAGATTAGATCGAAACTCATTGAGATTATCTGCCGGATTTACCGTTAATCGGCGTCAGCCGCGGTAGACGTATCTGTGTGCGCTGTTATTGAGAAAGGAGCCGCGGGAAAATAAATTCAGTTAAACCATTCGCGTACACCGCCGTCTGGTAGCCGGGTGATGGTAATTAGTCGATTAATGCACACCTTAGAAAAACTTTGAAACTGTTTCGTGAAATTCTGCTTATCGTTGCTGGATATCGCGATAGTTTCGTTTCAGCTTCGTTTTTCCAGAGCATTTGTTTTATTTTTCCAGCTAATCGAACGTGAAGTTTCGACGCAATTAACTTCGGTACGAAGAAGAAAAAGGGAAAGACGAGACACGTTGTACGCGAGACGTTGGAAAAATAACGGGATTAATCGCTTCTAAGTTTTTGCGCAAACGTCATCTGCTGGTAATTGGCGGTATTTTAAAGGTTATGTTTGCATATGCAAATAGCAACATATACCGTGCTAATTATAACGATCAAGGCGTTAGTATCTTAATACATCTGTTTTCTTTCATCGTACCGCCTTTGCACGCGAGTTTCTCTCCAAGAGGCAAACAATGTTCGTTCGATTTGCTTCTCTACGATTACTTTCAATTCACGAGACTGACACTCGCAGCGAATGACCCGTAACGAATATATTTTAACGGTATGAGCGATCGAAACGAGGGTGTTCGAAACGATTGCAAAAGCAGATCTTCGGAGTTTTTCTTATTTATTGAGCATCGTCGACGTCGATAGAACATAGATTAAAAAGAAATCAGTTAAAAAATTAAGTGTCTCCGTTCTGCGATCCTCTCTCTTTTTAATCTAACGCGAATTATCGTGATCGCCTACGACTCAGCGATACCAGGCGACGATTAATAAATTATCCTTATTTTTCACACGTCCTATGCATAGAGGAACGATTAGAACGATAAAAGAATGGCAAGCGAGTGTGGCTTAACGATGGTGGCGCGATTAGAGAAAGGAAACGAAAGGGAAAAGTGTAAAATCTAGCGATGTTTGTGGATTTACGCATTTCGTTCGACGATCTTTCGTACATTTCCTCCATTTTCAGCTACGTAATCTCTGGCTGATGGCGTTATCTGTAATTTATCTACGATTAGGTGGTAATTTATTACTTAACGTGATAACGTAACTCTTCCGCCGCCGAGATTCGATTTACGTCGTCGCGAACCGATGGCGACCGAAGAAGTTAATTTATGGGAACACGTTGTCTCGAATGTTGTTATTTCGAGAGAAATTATAGGATCGGTTTATACCGACCGAGAAACTGCGTTGCGGCTTAATTAAATGATTTTCACAGACGTAGGCTATTACCGGTGGATCAGGAATGGCCGGTGAATTTTAATTGACGAAGGAGGTAAACACGAGTTTTATCTAAATCGTTATAAATTTATTGCAACTAATTTGCTACCTTACATGTTAGAAATGAGTTTTGCGATATCGATATCGGTACGAAACACAGAAATAATTATACTAGACAGTCGCTATGGTATAAAACTGCAGCGTTAAACCTTTCTAAATTAGTCTAATGTATTCATAAATTATAAATCCAGTTGATTTGTCAGCTTGATTTATATTTTCCTATGATTAAATTACTCCACGGTTACGCCAGATGTGATAAATATTGTCATAAGTTTGTTGCTCTGTACGACAACATACGACACCATAAATATCTCCGTGGTGTCACGATAATTTATTCATTAATTTAAATTAAGCCTATTTACTTTGGTGGGGCAGTTTATTATAGCAATTTAGCATTACATTTTCAACCTTCGGCGATGTCGTGAAGGTTACTTGCGGCTGACGGAAATTAATCGAAGTAGTCGAATTGGACAGACAGTAGCACGCGATACGATTTGACGCCATATAAATAGAATACTCGTAATGAATTTGATAAGATGGACGTGGCGTAAAAATCGTACTCGAAAGAGCTAAAAATAACCTGTCAATCGTAAAGAAATTCAGATTTATGGCTCGTTGAGAGGAATATCGATCGTTTAAATAATCAAGCTCTATTCCCGAGAGAAAATATCGTATCCTATTTCTTCCTGCGTCTCTTTCTTTATGCAAAACAGCCGCATTCATAACGATAGGTTTCACAAAGAGAGAATAGAAAGCCAGGCTTTCGAACAATCTGTCTTTCGAGAGCACATTCCATGGCTATCAAGATATTTGCACGGGCCTTTTGTTCGATGTAACGGCATCACAACGAGCGGACAAACGGCCGACGGAACCGTCGGAAGACCTTGTACACTCTGAACCATTTGTAGCCGTATTTGGGAAAGTCGCGCTTCCTGAAAAGCATAATGATCGGCGCACGATCGGAACCGAGATAACCGGTTTCCGGTGTTATCTCGCATAATAGGAAGAGCTAAACGTGCGAACGAGCCGGAGAACAATGAGACGTACGGTTCCTGTGGATCCCGGCCATGTGTGCATACGAGACCAGCGTAACGCGCGTGAAATTGCGAATTGGAAAAGCCACGTAGCGCGGACCGTGAAAAATTCGCGTTTGCGTGGGATTTTCGCACAGCCGGTGTCGTTATAGTTCATTTTTTAGGCCAAGGAGGATGCTGTTACCGCAACGTTCCATGAGAATTTCTCTTACAATCCACGTAGTTTCTTAGAATGTTTAAAAAAAAAAAAAAATGGCTTCTTCGTAATTCAAAATGATTTCATTTTGACAGCGAAGGACAATTAAGGCGCGTATTCCACGAACCAAATTATAAATTACCATTCGCTATTGGCACGAAACGTCTCTATCGTTTAAGAATACTATTTTCAAACTTTCTTCGAACATAAAAACGCAGAAGAGAAACGACGAATATGTACATCGACGATACCGCGAGTTTACGATCGCAACTTTCTTTCGTAATACATTCTTACATTCTCTCCTTGTATTCTCGAACTTGTACTCTAAGAAAAATTCGAACGATCCGTGTGAAAACCTACTCCGTCTTCTCTCTTTGTAGCGTCGTTTACCACAAAGCAAAAAATTGTATTTCAAAGTATCATATCGTGGTATACCGGTTATTTAACACTTTGAAATTCAAGAGGCCTTTCGATAACCGTTCTCTGAGGTCGGTAGCAGGGATGCGCCGAAGGCTACCGTTGAAAATCTCCAGTTTTTGATACACGAGAATGGCGCAGTGCATCCGCGAAAGCCAAAGCAACAGAATGTACATACAGGAGAACGGATAGGAAGTTTAATCGGCAGCTTGTATCTCGCATACCGGCGTGCCTGGCACTGCCTAGAGGCTAGAGCCTAGAACCTCGAGTCTAGACCCATAAGTCTTGCGAGATTTTTCCCGCTCGATCGCATTATCCTCCTGTTTACGATAAAACCGTCTGACAAGCACGCCTGTTCAACCGACCGAATCTTCCACTTTGCGAAAATCTTCTTCCTCGTTTCGTGCAATGGGAAACGAGTGCGGCAGATGGATGTTTTTATCCGAATGAAAGCAGATTGGTTTTATTTGTAATCTTGAAATTGCAGGATATACGGTGGCAGATGTCCGATAAGTGTCGTGCACGTGGGATACGCAGGAAGATTAACATTCGAGATTATTGTGCGCGGAATAAACGTTATCTCGCTTGTTTCGTCATCGACGAATATCGTTTCCGCGGAAGAATTATTTTAGACTAATAACTACGCTGCGATTATATAGATTTGTTGTTTGAAACGGAAAGCGAATTCTTAGCTGTGGACTTGGAGCGCCTGTGCCGCCTGCGGACCCTAAGTTTGCTCGACGCCGTCAGCTTTAAGCAACTTAAAGCCACCGCGGTTCGCAGCGTGATAAATACCAATACGTGATAACGAGCAACTTGACCTTGGCCAGCATTTTATATCGAAGATCTCTGTTACTTGGTTCGATCTTTCAATGAAAAATTAAATTACTGCGATTTCTACGGGTGAAAGATCGAAGGAACGAAGCGATCGTTGCTTTTATGAAAACTGTTGGCAATTTCTGAATAATTCTCGGAACTTTTGATTCTCGATAAAGCGTAACACGACCCGCGTTGCGTCTTTTGAACGTTTTTTTTTTTTTTTTTAAACGCACGTATTTTCTGCTAATAACGATACGCGTCGCGTCGGTGAGCGTGAGAAATTCAATTAGTTCGGTTAAATTTAGTCTCTAAATTCGTCGAAAGCGATCGCCTCTTTCGCTCGCGTCTACCAGAAAAGCAACGTAACATTTGAGAAAGAGGCTACAATGTTACCATTAACCTGGTGAACGTCGGTCACCAACAGGCTGAAAGATAAAGTACTCTAAATTTAGAGTTCCTTCGCTACAAACGATTCTCGTTCCTTCAACCTAACAAATCAATCTGCGTAACGTTCGAAAAGCATCTATTTTTAAAAGGCATTTGCATTTTGTCAATCTTTAATTTCAGTCCTTGTCGCAAATACGAGAACAATAGCATTAAATTCGAAATTTCAGCGGTAGTTTCCTTTGATCGTATCGTCAGATCGCTTGTCTCACTTTGCGACAGTTTTCGAATATTTTGCAAACGCGCGATTGCTTGAGAAGATACCAAATTTTCAAGCTGTTGTTCCGCGAGCAACGGAAAATGCCACTGATCTTCCTCTTCATCTACAATCTTCCTCATACAAGAACAATACGCTCCAAATTCAAATGTAATCAACGATTATACAGCGATAAATTGTTCCATTTGCCCAATTTCGACTCGAATTATAAATACCCAAGGAATACTTAAGAAAAAGAGAGAGATTCGAAAATTACGTGAAAACTTTCCAAAGCCGGCCACGTCGCAAAACCGAAAGTAGTTGCGTTACATCGTCGAACGTTTGGTCGTAAGGAAAACGCGGCGAGGAAAATCGAAGAAGCGACGTAAGAGACGAGATACCGTGTGGGCCCCACACGGTTGCCCGAACGGCGTGAAAAAATCCTACGCCCGTGGGGGTGTGTCTCGTGCTCGTCAGGCTGCACGAAAGCCACTCGCAGCTTCAGTGCGCGACGGGCAAAAGAACGGCGGCATTCGACGAATCTCGTGGCGAAAGGTGTCTCAAAGTCAGCGTTGACCCGGCAAACGCGAGTCACGGCGCGTCGCGACGCTGACGGATTGCCACGAATAATGCTCTGCGAGGTGCCAAAGTCGGTTCTCGGTTAGGTCCGAGTGTATGTGGCGGCTGAGTTGTCGGGTCGGTGACGTAAGCGATAGAAAGAAGCGGAAGGACTGGAGAGTGAGAAGACTTGGCTCAAAGTTTCGTTCATCTGGGCCAAGCTCGCAAATAACGAACTGTAGAACCGCAGGCGAAGCACACACCGGTGTGCGCGTTACGGTGCGCTTGGTGGCTCTCAGCGAACTGCGAGAGGGAGGTAGGGGGGCGAAGAGGCGAGCGAGCCACCAAACGGAGGGAATGGCAAAGCGACGTAGCGTGCATTACGAGAAGGGAAGGACGACGACGACGACGACGACGACGACGACGACGAAGACGACGCAACGCGGGGAAATCAAGCAGAGGGGAAGGTAGAGCAGCGGAGAGAAACAGGGAGAGAGAAAGGCCAGGGAGGAAGAAGAAGGGCGTAACTGGGCCAAACAGTGGCTGTGTCGCGCGGTCTAGACACCGCCGCGCCGCGGCGGTTGCAGAGAATTAATGCTCTCAGTTCGCCCAGACTTTCCTTTTCGCTCCGTAACAAACAGGCGGTTCCGCCATCGGCGGATCGTAATCCGTGACGTCTGACGGCCCCAAAGGATTACTAATTATAATGGCTTCGCGGCACTTTTGTCGCGCAACCGGGTCGCAACACACGCGAACTACAGAAGCTATTCTCGGACCAACCAGCGTGTTTCTTGTTTGCGCGTTTCCATATTACTTGCCCGGCAGGTAACTTCCGTTTCGCGTAAGAGCAAGCGAGCTTTTTGGGATCGTAGGCGAGTGGATTGGCAGTAGCTTGTCCACTTGGATCTTCAAACTGTTATATTTCAGCCTTGCTTTCATTTTAGCAAACGGTAAAGATACGCAATGCCTTAGGAAGATCTTTCCTGTGAAATTATGATAGCAATCTTTTCGCGTCTTGTCCAAATTCAGATACTTCTTCATCTTAGAGAAAAGCAGCTCGATCGAAAGAACGCAGCAGCAACAGGGTGAATAGCGGCGAACGTATCGATGGAAAAATTGGTTTTAGATTTTGCAGGGTAGGATCGAGAGGGGTTAAGAAGGATTAATTTCATGACTGATTTCCAATTCAATTTTAGTTTCGAGATGGAAATTGATTTTTAGTTACGAAGGGGATTAAGGGGGATCTATTCTACGGTCTCTCTGTAGAAAGTATACACGGGCAGGCAATGAAATATTGGCGCTAGTAGATCCGAAAGGAGATGGCGATGGTAGATACTGCAATGAATGATGATTTAGAAGGATTGAGATAGCTTTAACGTTCAACCGTTCTAATAATGAATTATTAGCTTGTGTGGGAATCGACGTAGGTAGTGGACGCTTCTCAGATTTTTTTTCTTTTTTTTTCTTTTGCTGAACTAGATTTAATTATTGGAGCAATTTTTAAACTATGATTTAATGAAATTATAATTTGTAAATAATTTCTCTAAGAGGGAATATCGTTTATTTTCTAAGTTGATACAAAACATCGTTGATTTAAAATCTTTGCGATAAATTTAAAGAAAGATATATCAGATTTAGACGAATTATTATCTTTTGGATGAAAATCTTTGACAAAATTTTTATGATCTTGGAAAGGTGACTTCGCGAGGGATGCTAAAAATTCGCTTGCCCTTTACAACACAGCACACGAAAATAGCAAATGTTTTCCAACACTACTATACATATTAAAGGCGTTTGCATGGGCATTAGTCGATAGATCAGGAATATGTGGTTTGTGTGGTCATGATCGTATCGAATATTATGTAAGTCAGGTATACGTGAGTAATAAAGTTCACCAGGTAATAAGAACCATCGCCAGTAATTTCTGTCGCGAAAAATAGTATGCTATGATATTGTGATACAACATCGATTTGCGGTAACCACAAACGCGATCACTGAATCTTTTTTTTTCCATATATCACGCAAACATTGCATTTTTCATCAGCCATTTGCATGCATAAAGATACAAATAATTATTCGAACTATTATTTTTCGTTATAATATCCCTATAATTCTTATAGGATTTATCAAATCTTTGTTTCTTGGTTATTTAACAAAAACATGAAAATCTCACAGGACATAAACATTGAAGTACCGGTATCTTAATTCATGTCGGTATTACTAAAACAAAGAGAAACGGGGTCCTAGAGCTTGACTATCAATACACGTTAAAAAATTATTTAACTTCCTAGTGGGACTCGAAATAATTAAAATGCTAAATACAATGCTCCCTCGCTCGTTTGCGTAGAAATATACGTACTGTGAAGCTGAGCAACTAAAATTAAATGCTACGATACTCGTACGTTTCCACGCGTATCTTCCATAACCATCTTTATTATCATTTTATTATTCCACGTTATTTTATCGCGTATTCTTAACGTCGCAATGATTTCACAGCGTGCTGCGAGTCTCGTGATAAAAATCTCTCTCTCTCTCTCTCTCTCTCTCTCTCTCACTCCAGAGAAAGAGAGACGACAGGAGAAAAGAAAGGTAAGAGAAAGAAAAGAAAAAGAAGACAGAATCGAGAAGCAGTGTGTTCCGATGAAGGCCGTGTGGATCGAGCAAAGGCATCTCGGTCGTTCTTTGACCGAAATAAAAATAGGCGCTGCTTGATTTTCGTCTGTGTGAAAGAAGGCATTTCGCGCGGCGTTAAGGGAGGTCAGTGGCAAAAGGCGAGCCCACGGACGGGGGTGGGTCTCGTCTGAGAATCTTCTCAGACCGCTTGGCCTTTGATCTCAATCCCTCAACCGGTGACCCGCTCGTTTCTAATTAATTTTTTGATCGTCATAGGGCTGTGTGCATCTTCCCTTCTTCCCTTCTTCCCTTTTAATTTTTGTTTGTTTCCCCGGTGGTGAAAAAGGGGTGGTTAGAAAAATTAACCATACTCGAGAGATAGAAGAATTTTTGGGAAATGCAGCAATTCGGTGCCTGGTTATTGCAATTTTTAACGACGCTTTACACCGAAATAAATTTTTATATTTAGAAATAAATATTGTATTTAAAGATTACCTTAGAAAACTTTTTTTTTTTTAATGTGAAAATGAAGTAATTCTTGAGAAAGTTGGGTACTTGAAATGCTTAATTTTTACAATTTCGGGAATTCAGTATACAGAAGTAAATATTTTACTTAGGAAAAGAATATTCTTCTGATATTACGTTTCTTTCCATAAAGGATATATACTGCTTGAAGTTCGATTAGTTATTTTCTGTTCGATGTTATTATTTTGCTCGTCGAGTACGCGTGAAATTTCTATTTTCGATAAGCTCCGCCTGAATATTCTTTGCTAGACTAAACTCCAACATGTTTTTTAATAATTTCGAGGACACGACTATTCGCTGTACGCTTGATTATAAAACTATTTTTATTCCCAGGCGTAACACGAACCATTCGAACGAAAACTGTGCTGGGTTCGAAAGGTTCCGCAGCTATTTTAGCTAGCAACAGGGCGTCATGCTTCTGTCAGCTCATTCTTGCTACGGTTCGCGAGATTCAGTCAGACAGTAATAGTCTTTACTTTTCTTCCTTCGCAAATTATAGAAAAAGAAATGTTTGTCTGTGTTTGGAAATTGGTATTTTTGACTTTGAACGAACTTATTTTATGTGTAATAAATCTAGAAATGACTACCAGTGCAATATTTATGCAGTATTTTACACAGCTATTCTCAAGTATATTTTCCAATGTTTTAGATTAACTAAAAAAAGAAATTATGCAAAGAAATGATGTATCTGTTTCTTGTAATTGTCAATTATATTAATATTAATAATCGTTCTCTATTCGAAACAACAAATGTGTTCTTATTTCCTGCATTCGCGTTTTTTATGCATTTATAGTTCGAACGTTGATGATTTTCTTCGTAAGTTTAAGCGTTCAAATGAAATGAAAGAAGACATGTGGAGAGTGGACAGAATTTAATACACTCGGTAGTTTCATACAATTAAACATCGTAATTTAACTCCAATGCGTGGTTTAAGGCTCAAGAATCTCGAATTTCGCGGTGCGATAAAAAAGGTATAAGCGAAAGTCGCCCGCCAGAAAACTTAATATCAAATCACTCGAGTCACTGTGTTTAGATACTTTACGAGCAATGCAGGTTACACTATGGTAACTATGCGACGAATAGAGTTGACATTTCATGTACAGAATTTGCGGACCTTCAAAATATCGTCATTCTTATCCTTTCTCTTCTCTATTTAATTGGCAAATGTATGTAATTAGCAAATGTAACACTCGTATTTGTAGTTTCAAATATTGTTTATAAATTTTGGAAAAATTTTAGCAAATTTTTTAAAAGAGGAAATCGTACCATAACTCCAATTTCTTGATCGATCCAATATTCGAAATTCCGATAATCGAAAAGTCAGCAAATTCTATAAGCCCAACCTAACTCTCTCTAAATTTCTTATTACAAAGAAATTGAAATGGAATTTTAGAATTCATCCTTCGAAGATCGTTTGAAATTGTTTGACACGACGATAAGGAAAAATTAAAAAATGACCGAAGAAATGGCAGAAGGGACCAACCTTTCGTCAAACAGTACTTTTTGAAATTACGCAGACAGTTTATGGAACGTGTTGATCAGCGTAAAATGTCGGAAAATATTCTTCTGCGATTGCATCGAAGTAGCGTCTGATCCTATAGTTCCGGGTGCTTATACGTCTACTAGAAATGAATAAGCGGTTGCTAAATTTACTGCTGATGATCAGTGGTATCGCGTTATAATGGAAAAACTTTCTGGTACGAATGCCAGTGTGTTTTATGTCGACTATAGTAATGAAGAAACAATTAATGTCACAAGAGTTGATTTACGTCAGGAATCTGCTAATGATTAGATTGCAAATCTTTATACATTTGTGGGAAATTTAAACGTACGAAGATGCATTCTGTGCATATGCACAGAGTCACGCGCAGAATGCATCTTCGTACGTACTAAGTGAAGTAATCGTTATACAATAATACTGTAATTAATTCAAACTCGCTTAATAAACACCCGTTGCGCAACCTGAAACGATCCGAGACACGATTTTCTATCATTTAATTCTACTAGGACTAATTTCCAACAGATAACAAATAAATAATCCAGAAGCAAAGCTGATGATAAATGGTAAGTTTATCCAAAAACCACTGAATTCGTTTCTACGCTATATCCTAATGCGTTCCATCCTCCGAAATATGCCTATAAAAATACGAATTTGCACAAACATTTGCAATCTATTAATACAACTACTAGAAGACATCGCTCGTCGACGTGTCCTCGCTTGTGTCGTGCTTTTTACCTTAACGATAACGAAAACTCGCGAGCGTTCGACTGCTGGGAATTCCGAGGCGCTAAAGTTGCGAGCAGATCACGCGTACGATTTATCCTAACCGCGGATTAACGAAAGTCCTCTTTGGCGGACGCAAAAATCGATTCCGCTGCGCGACTTGTCTCCGTCGACGAGACGAGAAACGTCCTTTCCGCGCGGTTAACCCGATCAGGCAGAAGGGCCACGGCGTCTGACACGTGGCAAACGATCGCGAACGATTGGCTCCACGAAAAACCGAATAAACTTCGCTTAGTCGTCGTCCATTGCAGTCGCTTCGTTTTTTCGTCTCTTTCGAAAGAAATAATCGACGAACAGTCTGCGCTACGAAGGAATCGAGAAACAAATGTGCAGCGTGAGCCCGTGAATCGAGGCGCAAGCGTAGCCACGGAGATTCTACGAGTTGAAACAAGATAAAAGTCGAGGATAACAAAATTAGATGGAGGGCCTGATTTTCGAGAAAAATGTTTGTAAATTTCGTATTAAATTGGTAAATAAGAAGTGGTTTTTGCAAATAGACGTATGTTCTACTTCGTTCAAATAATTTTTCGACGCAATTTCGTTATTCTTGATCCTCGCCTCATGTTGGGCGATAGAAACTCTCTTGTTCGAGTCGTACCATAACTTACGATGCATCCTATATTTCTATCGAATCAGAATGGAACTGGCAGAAAGAAAAGCAACAGAACGGGGAAAGTAGAAAAATGGAGCGACGATGAAAGGAGAAGAGGCGAAGGATCCGAGGATTCGGGACAAAAAGATGCGAGAGTAGTCAGAGCAATTCGTTGCCAGACGCTGGCCGAGCTTGCGAAAAGACGGGCAACCGGCTGTTTCCAATTGCATTATCGTGCGGTGATTAATTGGTGCCCGAGGAGCTCCATTGTCTTTGAGCGACGTCTCGGTTCTGTTTCCCGTGGCGTATCTCAGCCTTTTTATGCCGCCACGCAAAACCACGCCGTGTGCGAGCTCTCCCTTTCTCCACCCCTTTCGCCGCCTCTTTGCGGCCTTTGGCCAGCGAAACGCCACGTGCGTGTCGGATGTTGTATTTTTTAATTTTGCTTGCGCCACGTAGGTAGTGTCAATCGGTTGACGATGGAGTTTCGAGGACCGTGTAGAATTTTTGAAGCACGGTAGCTCACCAAAGTGCTCGAATACTTTTAGAAATCCCTTATCAGCAGATTATGTTACGTCACCACTATGATTACGATGGTCAACTGTTTGAAAATATTTCGTGTAACACACGTTTTAACGTATTCGTAAAGAGAGCCAGCGAACGATGGAATACATTCGCGAGCAACTGTACGTACATCAAGCGAAAGATTAAAAATTTCAATTTCACAGGTTGCGCGTCAACGATATTTTCTTTCCATGGCGATGAAAGAAAATGTTGGCGTACGCAATCAAGCGCTACTGTGCATCGCAACAAAACCTGATTGCAGCTAATAAATATCAAACTGCGTATATACATGCGTAATGAACGGACATGCATAAATTGCAAGTTGAAATAAGATATCTGTCGCGTTGCTTCGCTATCATCGTAGAACATCATCTTCCAGTGAAAATGAAAAATTTTTACGAATCTTTTATTCGCGATGAAGTGGACGTGTACTTATATGAAATCGGTGGCGCATTTATCGCCACGATGAATCAGTTTCAAATTATTTTATTTAACATTTAGCCGCGATCGTAACTGACGTTATTAACTAATCCACTTGGACGTCCCGTTTATAACTGTTCAATGACGTTTATTGTCACAACCTCTTACGACCATAATCGCTTTATAAACGCATTTTAAACACACGCCTTTGTTACCGACGTCTGAGTTGCTGTTTAACTGCAGTGAAAGAAAACGCGACCAAAGACAGCAGAACAGATCCCATTACCGATCTGTTGATCCACAATCGTGCACTGCTTAAAACGCAATTGTGATTCCACCAGCCGTGCATACTTTATATCTGTTAGAGCATCCTTTATTAGCATCATTCATTTCGTATTCTGTTGTTATGTTTCCTTACGACTTGGACGAGTTGAATGGTTAACAGCGAAGGGTAGAAAGTTAGGGTAATCGATATATTCCTTGAATACGTAAGTCTCACGATGCAATCATATTCTTAGCAGCGATCGCTTCGCTATGCAAATTTCAATCGTACGTCACAATTGTACCGGATTACGTATCTCTGGATCGTGCCTCACAATACATGTTAATTTGGTAATTTAAGTTTATGGCAGGTTAACGGTTGTCTGAGGTATACGAGAAACCATACTTGTTCCTTTCGAGAAACACTGTTATGTAAGAAAGTTGAGGGAATAGTATTCCTTGAGATTACAGAGTATAAGAATCCCTAAAAAATTACAATTTCCCTACTTTCTACCTAAAACTCCTGTTTTCATCCTCGAATCGATCTTCTAAAAATGATCTGAATCGATACTGTATAGAAATTCAATGCCAAATAATTACTTCGTATTATTTTTAATTGGTCTTGTCTTGCAATTTCAACGCGCCTGCGTTGTATGCGCCTGAAATAGCCATTGATAACACTTTTTAAGAGCAAGGAAACGGAAAAGCCGTAGACGTGTGCTTTGAATGCAACGCATGCCAGCGCGGACTATTTAAATACACACAATCGAAAGTGGAAGTAATTAGTACGTTGGGTTGGGAGGTTCATTGTGGCACAGACGTTAGCATAGCCGCTAACTCTTCGTCTTCGAGGAATTTTACCCTAAGTCGATGGAGAGTTCGGTAAACAATGTCGACTATTCCTAACTTGTAGCCAGGAATTGGACGAGTCTCGTGTGTGCTGATCATACAAGCTAAAGTACTTGCACACGGAGTTCACGCTGGACGTTTCCTTTATGAGTTCGTAGTGTAGAAAAATACTTAACTTTCCCGCTTCTCGGGACCTGCGACCACAGACTGCAGTTTGTCTGTCTACCACGTCAATGATATTTTAATGATTTTTTAAACGCCGGATCTGTTAGAATGCTTGAAATGGCTAAATTGGTGATTTTTCAGCGAACTTCTATTATCCATAAGCTTACTGTACTTTTATAATGTTGTTAGATAAATTTGATCATCTGTATAAAGCGATATTATAATAATTAACAGCATATAGTAGAGAGAAAGAAACGATTAAATGTACGATCTAGATACATCTTATCAACAGGTTAATTAAGATTTCAAATGCAAAACTATGCGAATCATAAGAACTTCATAAATATTCATTCACCCAATAAATATTCATTTACCGAATGAATATTTACGACAAAATCTTTCCCACATTTTAGGTAATCTATCTTGTATCTATTACAAATAGCAAATAAAACAGTTATTTTCCACGAAGAATTTAATAATCTTTAAAAATAGCAGTATAAGGAAATCTGAATCTTCTTAATGAAGAAAGTACGAATTTGGATATTTGAACTTTTCCAACGAGAAGACTAAAGTACAGTTATTTCTTTGCACTATTACTGCGATACCTTTATTCTCGTGTTTAATCTTAATTTAATACGTTAAATTTGATATTACGAACAGTGAATTATCTAATCAACAGATGGAATACTACGATCCTTGGAGTTTATTAAAAATACTTTTATAAAAAAGTACTACGCTATACTACTACCTCAAACATTTCTTTCTTCAAACTATCTAGCTGTAATATGACGATGGTTAAGCACGAAGAAAGTCCATATATAATAATCAAACTAACGCAGCATAAACAATGTAGAAATCCGTGCAAATATTTGCATAGATAAATAAACGAGCATAAAAGATCGACAAGTAGTAAAAGACAAAAGACGTCGGCCTTCGTTATCTTCTCTTATCTTTCCCTTCGTAAACTTTACGTATCAAGACTGAGACCAAACCTTCGAGCGCGCGCTATAATTCTTTACAAGTTACATTACACATCTCCACATTCCCTACACCGCCGCGTAATTTCCAATCGCACCTATTTATATTCGCATTCTTGTCCCACATTTAATTCACCGGGACTTGCAGTCACGTTTCCCAGTTCATCTGGGATGTTTCCCATATGTTTATTGCCCGCCATTTTTCCCAGAAAATCAACGACTCATCGTTCTTGTTCCTTCATTCTTCATATCACCGCTGGCTGTCGGTTCGTGCGTGTACTCCTGTTGCGGACAACGTGTTTCTTTCGCAACTTTATGACACGTCCGTCGGGCTTTCTAACGAACGTCCGTCGATTTCGCGCCGAGCCTTGTTCCACTTTTTTAAAGTCGCGCGTCGCGCCCGCCGTACACGGTGTCAATTAAAACTCCTCGAAGGAATTTTCCCCGCGAACGCGTCTCATTAATACGACGTTCCGGGAATACTAACGCAAGCCGGCTGTCTTTCATTAAGAAACCGACTAAACCCGCGAGCCCCGCATTGCGCACCCAGCATAGCTATGGCCGTGATTAGGCGCGCCATGGAACAGGAAAAAAATCCTGTCGACGATTCCCGTCGAGACTCTCGAAGCTTCGTTGTTTCGTCATATCTTGTCTGGAATTCTTGCAGTTGCATTCTGCCAGAGTTATTTTTGTCCCTCTCGTTTATCTCGAAAGCGTAACTGTTAGCGTGTTTGGACGATTACAGGAAATTATCTGATGTTTTTAGGCATTGTATGATTTTTTTCATTCTTACGCTTAACGATCATATGGAAAAAGCAAGAGGATGATATTTTTCGTTGATTTTCTATTCTTGTACCGCTTGGCGGTCGAAGGGAATGCAGCGTTTTGACATAATATAGATTATAGATAGAAAGAGGAATCTCTTTTCCCGAAGATAGACGATAAATTCACGCAGATTTGCAAAGAAATTTAGGATGCGCGTAATGTGCAAAAATCTATGAAATATCTAAAGCAAACTACTCGTTATAACAGTTAGTAGGTGGAACAGGTTGCCATATGTGTTGCGTTTCTTTAATTGTGCTCGTAGGAATACGAGCTTGCATAAACATCCGCAGTCTATATTTTTAAATTAACGAATCGTATAGAAAGAGAATTGTGGCAACGTCTGACTGATTGATAGCGTATGAAACGTTAAAATTGCTCCACCGTGATTTATGCTTCCCTTCGTAATTTATCAGTAATTAGTTTCTCATTGACTTTGTGTCACTATTCAAGCAATAATTCTTGTCTCTTTGATATGTTATAGGCGGCATATGCTGGTCTTCCATCAGCAACGGTCGTTGCAAGGAATTGTTGTCGCAAGGAGTGACGAAGGAAGATTGTTGCGCGTCGAACGCAGCGGCAGCGACCGCATACTCCGAGGAAGACCTCGATAGTGGAAGTCTCTTTTTCTGGAAGGTACTTGGAGGAGGTGTCCAGTGTCGTCCTTGCAGAGGTAAACGAACATTTTATTTCAACTTTATCTCATATTCTCTAAAAAGCGACAGATTCTCATCAAAAATCGAAAGCTTTACGATTATTATTACTCAGAACCTGTTATGATAGTATGTATTTATTCAGTCAGACGTGATTCCATTCCAAAAAATACGATGCATACGTAACTTCTTAATAATCGCGTACTTTTTGTAAATATTAATCCTTAAAAATCTTCTATTAATATATCAATCTGATATGGTAGTCTTTTATAAATCGTAATCTTCATATAATTTTTGTAAATAAATTTTTGTAAAATATCGTAAAATATCTTGATAAAGATTAATCTGATTTAATCTATGTATATATTCAGTGGCAATTAAAGAGTTTATTTTGGATGTTGTTTCATGGAAACACCGATTCAACGTATCGACTATGTCTTTTAATAGAAAGCTGCACGGAAGTAAGGTGCGAGGAAGGGAAGAAGTGCGTGGTGCGTAGAGGAAGACCAAGGTGCGTGTGCAGTCCTGAGTGCAAGGCACCAAGAGGAGGAGGTCCAGTTTGTGGGACAGACGGCAAGAGCTACAAGAATTTGTGCAGACTGAAGAAACGCGCTTGCAAGAAGGGAAGCCACGAACTAGCGGTTGCCTATAACGGCCACTGCCAAAGTGAGTATGTATGAAAGAGATGGAATCATTATCACCACCGCTTTGTAATCGAATAGCCAGCGAAAACACCATTTACGATAGATTCTGTGAAAATTTCAGAAACTATGAGAGATCGTATATATGCACAAACGAAATAAAATAGCTCTCGGATATCATTTGAAAATTGCTAATTTGTTCACTTCAAATACTACAGCATATTTCAACAATTATATCTAATATTTGGGATTCTCGAAGCTATTCGATTACTTCAAAACATTTCTCTAAAATCAATTAGTAGAAAAACTAACATATTTTCTTCGTTCGTACTCTTCAACTCCACAAACGTAAACTTAACAACCATAAATGATTAAGAACGTATCGTCGATTATTTCTGACCACTTCGATGTTAACTTACATATACGAGATCAACGAATTCAATCATAGACACGTCTGTTACTGTGCAAATTGTGAAAAACTGTTCGATCTTCGACTATCTCCCGCGTCATCCCTTGAACTTCGAACTCGCAGAACTGCGATCGAAAGGAAATCAAATAACCCGGGGTGGTCAGAAATCGCGTGCGCGCGCACGCGTACGAGGTAACCGCGGGAAGTTCGCGCGTGCGCGCTGGTCGGCGCGAAAAACAAACAGGGAAGGCGACGCATCTATCACGGGGTCGGTTTACGACTGTGCGTAATAACGTGTAAAGTGTCGAGCAGGTTCGTGCGCACGAGTCCGGTGCGGCCAAGGCCGGAGCTGCGTGCTGGACCAGAACCTGAGCCCGCACTGCGTGAGGTGCGCCCGCAGGTGCCCCCAGCCGCCCCCGCAACAGCGAGCCGCCGCACGCCCCGTTTGCGGGGCCGACGGAAACACCTACAAGAGTGCCTGCCACCTGCGACTTGCCGCCTGCCGCGCAGGTCGCGCCATTCCCGTCGCCTATAAGGGCCACTGCAAACGTGAGTCTCCTTTTACTTCTTTCTCCTCCTTTCTTTATCTTCGCTTCGTCGCTCAACTCCGCCACCTTCGTCGATCCTCCGACGTTCTTCTTTCTTTTCCCTCCTCTTTCCAGCCTTTCTCTCCTCTCTCGAGTCTTCCTCTCTTCCTCCTGTCACCTCGTTCCTCCTTCTTTTCTGCCTCACACCCCCGTGACTGCGCGGACGCGCCGTTGTTTCCGTCGGTTGCACGCGTTCTCTCTTTTCTTCTCGCCCCGTCTCTCTAGCCTCTGTGTTTGCCTTTTCTTCGCCTTCTCTTTTCGCCTCTCTTTACCGTCTCGTCGCGGCCTGCTTTTTAGTCGGTTTTTCAGCACAGCGGTGCACAACCACCGGGTCCAGGGCAGAGAGCCTCGCGGGGAAATCGTAAATATCGCACGGGCAACGCTGGTGTCCGATAGACAGATCCTCGTCATGGGAAAGATTCGTCGTTCGATCGAATGTTTCATTGATCTTGTCAAAATGACCAGTTTTGGGGATTTTGGGGATCGTCAGTCAATGTTATCCGTGTCATTCTCGCATTGTTGTAAATTTTTTAATCGGCGAAATTTACTTTATTTTCATTGCCGTAGACAAATTTGGTAACATCGGTCGATGATGATCACTGTGCTGATCAATGCGTTAATGTCGATTCCTGTTAAGATAGAAATACGACTAGGCAACATTCTAGTTCTGATCGTATGGATCAGATAGTTAATTAGATTATTAGATTGTAATTAGATTATCGATAAGTATCGTATGGTACTTCCTTTTCAATTTCGTTTTGATAAATTGTTTTCAAACGAATCGCTGAATTCCAATTAAAATGATCATTAATCACAAATTGATCGCGATCTTTTTACGTGTCTTGTATTCATCTAAGCTCCTCGTTTGTTATCTTGATATGAATTGTAGATTTCTTCTGTTCGTTTTATTATTGCGGTTTTGTATTTTGCATTTTGCTTTTGATGAGCGTGAGATTAATGTCAGAGGATAAATTTCTGTGCGAGAGAGCTCGAATGCGTTTTGCGCTTTCTTTCGAAGGCACTACCTGTTGCTTCTCATGTAAAAGAGTGATTAAACGCAGGAAAACGGGCGTAAACTGCAGGGTGGCTTTTATATGGCCCGATGCAACTGGTGAATAAGAATTTTCTTAATGCAAACTGAAACCAACATTGAAATTGAACGGTGATATCACAGCGTACTTTTTAAATCTACGTCCTGTTTTGCTTAATGACGCAAAAAATGGAGCTATATATTACGAACGTAAGCATTTTTAACACACATGATTCTTATATCTCTGCACGTGAGAAATACAGGTGAGAATCTTGCACTTAATACAGAGAATATTTACAAAAATATAAATTACTGTATAAAGCGTGATTATTACAGGTAATTATCCGATATACAAATATTGCTTAAATTACAATAATCAAGTGTTTACATCCTCGTCTGTTTAGGATATATAGTAAACGAGGAAAAGATTAAACAGGTATTGGATATTCGAATCACTCAAATCGTAATTGATTCACAAATTGTGGAATTTATTTGTAGATGAAAAGAGGATCGATCGATAATTTCACGTCTCTCGGATTATGACTAAATTTCATAAATTTATAAATTTAATTGCACCAATCATATAATATTCTCCTATCAACTCTACACAGTCTTGTTACAAAGATAAATTTTATACGAAGAATTTACGAAAATATTGAATATATACCTGTAATGGTAATTATCACGAGATAATTTAAATACTCGTTAAGAAATTAACGGATCGTATTCATGTAATGGTAGAAAACACGATTGATAATTTTGTACGGAAAGGAATAATATTTCTTGAGCTAGAAACGAACGCGGATGTTTTCTCTTTATTACTCGCCGCGGCGGGAGAAAAAGCGGCATGAAATCATGCATGTAAAGGATTCGAGCAAGAAAGGGTGAAGGACGGTGTGACGAAGGAAAGGAACAAAACAGGCGGAGAGGGAAAAGTTCAGTTCATTGGTGAGCAGGCGAGTAGCCAGACCGCCGCTGCTTTGCATCGGAATGTATCTTATTGTTGTCTGGTTTGCACAGTGCCGAACTCTTCTGACAGGTGCCATAAAGTCACCGAGCGAAGTTATGTCCAAACAAGACTTTGCAGGGAATAATAAAATCCTGTGCCTGTGCAAGCGTTTACAAGTGAATCGCCTTTCGACCTCCTTTTTCTACCAATACTGCCTGTTAACGATATTCTGTATTTTTCCTCTTGATTCGATAACATGTAAATAATGGAAACGTTATTGAAGTATCACACGGATAATAAAATTCTGTCGATTCCTATGTCATCTATCAGTGGCGTTGCTTCCTTAAACGCATTACGACGAACTTAGATAGAAACTAATCTTACACAATTAATTATTACAAACGTGTTATTTCAAGAATAAGACGATTATTTCCAGATTATTTCAAGAATAATAGAATAAGAATTCTTTTCAATAGGATTAGATCAGTTTAGGAGGCTCTTCTTAATTTGACATACGTTTACGGTATCGTTCGATGTTTGAGACCGACACTGATTCCTGATTTCTACGCGTATCTTTGCTTTTAGGCTCGCAATTCGTTTTAGTCGTAGCAAATTAATCTTGTTTCTTATGTCATTATGGTTATTCAAGTACTCTTTCTTCCCTCTTTATTGCTCTCTATAGTTTTATAAGGCTCCCTTCTAAGAACGAAAAGCGAGATCTTCCTTCTCGGAAGATAAATTCCATTTTATTGTTCCCTTTTCTCGGCGTTCTTTCCGGCTCGTTCCTAGTCGCTTGATCTTTCAACCGTTACATTATCCTTCTTCCAGGGATAACAGATCCTGACCGTGTACGTATTCTGCGAACCGCTTTGTACCTCGTCCGAGCTCGCTTTCATTGTCTTTACCCCCACTGGCTGCTTTTAGGTGCTTTTTCTCTGCCCGGTAATTGATTTCGTTATTGTTACTCTCGGCAATGAACGATTCAGAAGGCGTAAGAAGAAAGAATGGTACGTTTAACGCTAAACCTACCGACAATTCTTGTGTATTAGGTTGTCCGAAAAGCGTCTTTCCTTTACAGGCGAACATGAAGCCTAATCTGTCGAACCTTGTGATCTTTATCTTGACAGAACAAACTGGATCATACGTAATTCGATGAAGTAATATAAAACGACAAATGTCGTGCATCCGTTATTTCCTTATAAAACGAAAGAAACTTTTCGGACCTAATACTTATTCACCGCTCGCGATAGGCAGGACAGACTGCAAACTTTTCTTAGAAAAAGAAAAGCAAACTAGAAATAGATACCGAATGATACGTTGTATGTATATTTTATGCAAAGTCATAGATTACGAAGCGATTTGATAACGTTTAAATATGGTCAAATTTGTGTAGAAATTTGAAAGCGGCCAATTTGACCGCAATGGTAGGTTTAGTGTTAACTGTGTTCTGTGACGATAAGACACCTTTGTCAGACCTTTATCGGACGCGATTTGAATGTTTAAGCATTAGTCATCGGAGAAAAATGTTGCCTCGCGTGCCTTTTGGTCCGAAATTTGGTGCGTTCGCGCAGTTTGTTGAAAAGCGTGCTAATCGGTCCGAGCATTGTGCAAATATAGGGAGCTCTCGCATTTCAACGGAGTCAAAGATCTTTCTTAAGAGACCAGCGTCTTTGTACGGATGCACTACGTACATTCTCTTTATCATGGGCAATTATCGACCGCCCCAACGTAATGTTCGATAACCGGTCCATAACACGAGCGTGTATTCGATTAACATTAATACTAGCCATTAAGGCGATCGGTGCTCGCCGAAGATAATATTTTGAAAGTACAAAGAACGAAAATTACTCGAGCGATTCTATAAATTCTCCATTTTACGCATTTTTGCGCGTTTAAATGTTCCCCTTTATCGAGTATGCTTGCGAAAATTTGGAACTTTTTCCAAAGTGCACAGCCACTGCTCCGAGGTAATTTGCGCGAATCAAAAAGATGACAATGATCTATTAATTAGTCGATGAAATGTCACGACACCTTGGAAATTAAAACGTTTAGCAAGCAATGTATCTAGTAGATAATGTATAACATACATAATTTCTACTAAATATCTTTAATTTTCCTTATACGTTCTCCTTGTTTCAAACTTTGCCAATATAATCGTAACAGTTAAATCTCACTACGCTGCTAATGACACGAGCTTCTTCCGAATGATTCTCTTTCGGTATATCGCACGTGACAGGTTCGTAAAAGACGCCTATAAGTGTTCGCATACTTTCGCGAGCCACTGTACGTGGCGCTGGCGAGATTTTCGTCGCGTGAAACACTCGTACACGAGCGTGTGTCGCGCAATTTTTCGCCGCTGCCTCTCAACTCGAATGTCCAGCATTGCATGGATTCAAGAAGAAAAGGAGAGAAAGAAACGTAGAGGTGAAAAGAAAGAAAGGGAAAAAAAAGGAAACATCGGGAGGCAATCGCAAGATCGTTCCAGGAAGTTCATCGACCGAGACGCGATCTGCCTGGCTGTGAGAGAGAACAAAAAATTATAAAAAGAGGGAATACAGACAGTGCAAGCAAGGAAGAGAGCCAAAGAAGAGGGAAAAGAAGGAATAGAGAGGGAGAAGAAGAAGAAGGAGGGGGGAAAGTATCGTTTTCTGCGTATTCCTTCGAAGAAGTCGTAATAAAGCCTGCAACTTCGTACGTAAGATCGGCGATTGCGAAAGAGCCAGACTTTTTTTAAACATGGCGTCACCATCCCTTCGAGAGCCTCACGCGATCTGTTCCAATCGTTTCGCCGACTAATTGTGCAGAATGTCCGGAATCAAGTCACAAAGGTTTCTGCAACTTGCACCGGCTTCACGCGATATTAGTGGAATTACGTTTGGAGATCGATCGTTTGGTATTTGAATCGTACGTTTCGATACTTTCAGCAAGATTTAATTCACTTTCTAAGAAATCGAAAGGTACTCGTGATAATCTCTGCGAAGCTTTTGATATTAGGAAGATTGGAACTCGCGGTGTGAGTCTGAAAGAAATTGGCAAATAATTTATTGCTTGATCATTCGAGACATTTTTATAATTGACGTGGCGTATACAACAGCCATCGTGTCTTTTTCTTTCTTTTTTCATTTCTTCGTCGGAATATACGAGAAGAAAACGACGTCAAGTGAACTTCAAAGGCGCAAAATGAAAATATATTAAAAATGGAAGATAAACGATCGCCGTGCTGCGCGAAACAATTTTCACAAAATCAGGGAAATTTTTCCAACTTTCCGTAAGCTTCTTCTCTCTCGCGGAATCTTGCGAGCGAGTCCTTTCTCGAAGCTGATCGCTCTTTCGATTAGCAACGTCGTTTGCCAGCAGCACGCGAGCAATGTGTTACAATAATGTATACACATTGAATCAAAAACTCGTTAAGGGAATCAGCGCGCGAAAGGGACGGAGGGAAGGGGTTGAGCGCATGTAACGAGTGTATAACTCGAGGCCGTTGCAGGATAATCCGCGGTTTCGTCGTTGATTTACGACGCTTGGAATGCCGAGGACGCGTCAGCGGCGTCTTTCCTGTAATATTATCCCTTTACAGTCGAAGAGCGGAATATTCTCGTCAGCATGCTTTTCCAAGCAACTCTTGCGTCACGACAAAAAAACTATCGCCCCTTTGGAAAATAATACGAACGATGTCAATACAAATGGATTACGTATCGATTACAACGCTCTTTTCGCATTCGCGATATTACGTATCGAAGAATAGAAAGACCGAAAGATTCGTTCGACTATT
Organism: Bombus confusus; assembly: GCA_014737475.1. Lineage (NCBI taxonomy): Eukaryota > Metazoa > Arthropoda > Insecta > Hymenoptera > Apidae > Bombus > Bombus confusus. Next base: position 1,711,841 of record JACXIV010000100.1, read on the forward strand.
TACGATGTTCAATCCGAGGCGTATTAACATACTCGTTCCTATTAACCGTCATTTACATCGGTAAAGAGAAACAACATGCAGATACTTTAGAAAACCGAACTCGCACGATTCATCAGTATCCGATTCTCTGTTTCACGAAAATTCAATTTCCTCCGTCTTCTCCCGAAATCGAAATTCACGGGACGGAACCTCCTCGGACATTCCGTCCGCGGAATCACCGTGTAAATTCGTATGAAAAGGACACGGTTCGTCGTATCTCGTACGACCGATGGAATCGAAGAGGCGCAAAAACAGCTCCTTCGAACCGACTCGTTCGCTCGGGTTCCGGCTAATTACGCTCCGGCTTCCGGTGCTTCGCCGGTCGCACGTTAGTCCTTCCGCTGGCGGAAGCGACGCGCCCACAAAACTAGTAGCCACGCGTGCATAGTTTATCGCGATGTAACAGGAACGTAGAAGGAAGCATTGGGAGAAAAAGAAAGAAGAAGAAGAAGAAGAAGAAGAAGAAGAAGAAGGTGGAATAAAAAGGAAGAAGAAGAAACGGCAGCGACGGCGGTCGTCGCGCGGAAAAGGGTTGACACGCGTGCACGTGCACGTGAGCGCGCGCGTGGAAGCGCGCGGACGTGTGTAAGGGCGTGTCCTTGTGGCGTCCTTGCCCTCCGGTCGTTCACCGTACGCACGCACGCACGCACGCACGCACGCACGCACGCACGCACGCACGTACGCACGCACGCATGCATGCAGTCGGAGCGCGCCCACGCAACGTGCGTGCATGTTTGGAAGCCGGGACACGCGGTCTTTTACGTTTACGACACTTACGGTCCCCTTCCACGCTTGCTGCTTCGACTAAAAATAACTGGCGACTCGAGGAATTCGGCGTGCATCGATCAGCGTTCGCCAGCGGCCTACCGAAAATCTAATAGAATTTTATTGCCACGACCTTGGCGCGACTCTCCGATCTCTAGCGTTTCGGGATAAGGGAAATGGCTGGAATAATCAAGATGTTGGAACGATTCTGAAAGGGGAGATTGATAGTGTTGTTGCTAGTAAAATGGGATATAAAGTAGCGTAGATACAGGTAGATTTGTCAGGACGCGTGGGTTTCGTGGAATTATTAGCGGTGTTTGAGAATGTGACAAACCTGTGGATAGAGCTTGTAGTTTGCGGAGAAGTTTCTTCGGCGATTTATCGAGCATTTCATCTTACGTTCGTGAATGAGCATGGGCAAATATTTGCGTGTTCGTAATTTCTGTTTTTACGAAACGCAGATTTCTAGAAACCAGTTGATGCGAAACGTAGAAGGCAAATTGTGCGTTGTACGTTTTATGAAAATGTTTCTTTCCGTTTGCCGTGTTCGGAGATCGGACAAGGTTTATGGTAGAAGGTTTATGGTACGAACAAATAGTCGAAGACGTAATAAATAATTAAAAGACGCGTTTTCGTATCAGTCATTTCTATAGAGTCGTCATAAATTAGAGACACGTTCCTTGTACAATTTCAACGATAATATTAGTTCAAGTATTCGTATGTACACGATGACTCTAATCTCAGTTTTGTGAAACGAACGTTGGTAGGAAGGAATATATCGAATATTTTTCTTAAGCGTACTGTACGTTAAAAGCATACTCGATATGACTTATTCTTCGAGAAAGAGAGGATTACGTGACAGGATCTTTTTCTATTTTTGAATTTCACAAAACTCAAGTGGCAGACAAGTTTTTTGCAGCGAAACAGAGACAGAGAGAGAGAGAGACAGGCATCGAAATTGGGGGCTGAAAGTAATGTTTCACGAACGTGAGTAAGCGGAATTACACGAAAAGTTTAATTCGTTATGACGTAACGTGGTTTGTGGGTTTTTTCTAGAAAACGTTATGACTAACATTTTAGATGTGACTAATCTCGCCGTGGGTGGAAAGTGGGAATACGAAAAACAAACGCATTTCGAATTGAACGTTTCCTATTTTTAAAGCGGTTCGATGTAAATTCTTAGAAGACGGAGAGAATCCTTTGAATCGTGAATGTTTGCATTCAAATACTTTGGGCAATGTAAATCAGTTGCATAACGATTTCAAACAACTCGCTGGATACTTTTCTAAAATATATTTATTTACGTCTGCGAACGTAACGATACTTTCGATCGTGCGAAACGCCACTCTCAAGCTAGAGACATAAACTTTTTCTAATCTGTAAGCACGTCCTGCGGGTATTTTATAGCTGGGATAATATTACATTTTGCCGTTAAAATCCTCCGATAACTGGTAACATTTTTCCTCCATAAAATCTTCAATTTCGTTTAAATAATATTTCGAGTTCTTCGATAGTTTTCGATATATCGATCTTTTAGATTTTGATCTAGAAGCATCTCAAACAAGCATGCAATTTATTTGTACTTTAAAATTCATATTAGATCGTTAATTTTGTAACTCGATGTTTGTCGTTCCTCGATATTACTGGGAGTAACGACTTTTTCGTTGAACGTAGAAACTTTTGTACGAGAAATAATCTTCGGCTATAAACTGCGCAATCGTAATAAATCGTGCCGATATATTTATAACAATCTCGTAGTATAATATATCAATAACTCGTGATCGCTTGATAATTGTAAAAAAAAACTAGAATACGTTCAAATCTAAAAAACACCGCTCGATTTCCAAACAATCGCAATGCGCTTCCTGGATATTCGAAATGCGCGTCGCGTTGAGATAAAGCCAACGTGTTACCACGAAATATCAGAGCTGGATGCATGTAAAACGATCGACGTCAAAACGATCAGAGAAACTCCAGTGCCTTGGTCGCATTTTCGAGATTCTCGTGGAAACGAAGAAGAGAGCGGAGGCAGTGAGACGTTGAAGGAGTTCGATCCACAAATTATGCAGAGTTAGACGTCTTCTAAAATAACAAACCGCGCGTAGCCTTATTTTCATTCCAGGCCGATAACTCGCCCTCTCGCGTGCTCTTTCGGATTTCGGTGAGAGTCGGTCGCGGGTCCATCCGGCGTTGCCGCGACGGAACGTTACGACCATCTAAATCGGGAACTCGCGAAACAACAAACTATTCCCATCCCGATTTGAAGACCGAAATTTTATCCGTGGCACTCGTGAACGGCCGGTGAATGGCATCGCGGCTGCCTGACGCTGCGAGGAGGTCGCAACGATGCACAAACAAAAGAACCAACAAGGAACAAATCGCAAGCGGAGAGAAGAGAAACGAAGAAGAATCAAGTTTTGGCGGAAAGCTTCGGCGGACGATGAAAAAAAAAAGGGGGGATCTTTCTATTTTCTGCGGCGTCTTCTCCGACAGCGCGGTAGTTTCGACTCGGGAGGAGCTCGACACCGAGGTACCTTTGATGCCTCCGGTAGCGTCTACCAGCTGAACTTCATCCTTTATTCTCGGAACGACTTCCGTGATCCAGCGTGGTCGAGATCAAAGGCGACTCTATCGCTGGACTACGATGGTACACACAGTGAAACCGCGGATCGTTGGTTTTGCGATTCTATCAGGTTTTAGAACGATTCCGTTTTGCCTCTGCTTCCAACCTCCTGCTCCACTGCTTCTCTCCTTTTGCCCGCTGCCGTTGGCTGCTCTTCCTATTTCTCCTGCGTGTCCGACGAGGACCTTACCTCTCTACTTCAGGGGAACAGGTGGGTCGCACGAGGTCAGACATTTACCGTCCGAGAAGAAGGTAAGAGAGGAGTAGATGCAAAGAAGGTTGAGTACCTCGCACGAAGAAGGCCTCGTGGCACGACTGTGCGCGAGGTATGCCATACGTAGCGTCTTTTTCGACTGGTCGACGCCGCGGGAGGAAAAGAGAGAGAGGAGAGAGGGAGAGACGTGCGCCGACGACGGACAGGGAGTAGGATACGCGCGGACAGAGAGAAAGAGAACGTCGACGACCGGGCAACCAGAAGGGAGTCCTGCATATGCAGGGAGCGAAAAAGGAGGAAGAGAAATATAGGGAGACGGTTAGACGAGGAGAAAGAAGAAAATGAAGAAGAGGGAGAAAAGGAGCCGATGGAAAGAGGGGCCACGCGAAGAGAAAGAGAAGCGAACGTTTATCCGAGATTCCGCGCGCAACAAGATTCTACGCAGGAGGACCGTTCGATGTGCGAACGATACGTCGTGACGCACCCCCGCGGATCTCACTTCGAGAAATATCAGTTTAGATTCCACATACGTAGAAATTTTGAAAGTTTCTTCGTACTGCGTGCTTCTCTGACATTTTCGATGGGGGATGTTTTTGGGATTGAATAACGTCGAAGATGATGGGCGTCGTTCTGCGTGGTACAAAGATGTAATCCTACATTCTTGGTGCGCAGTTTAAATATACCTTGATGTTTCATTTGCCGGGGAAAACGAGGCAACGAATACTTCGTTGTCATCTTGCAAACTTATTTCCAGGTGACTGGAATTTAGAGCAGAGGTCGATATGATAGCTCTTTCAGGGAGAATCGAGTGACAACAATAAGGGAGTTTATACGATAACTTTACAATCGTTCTCCGATCTCGGTAACGTCGAGTCCACACGCGACGCATAAACGTTTTACAAGATATACGAAAGATTCTCAGTATCTTCCTAGCAGTTAGAGCTCGGCCATCGACTTCGGTTTGTACAAAAGTTTTAACCTATCCAACGCTATATTAATTATTCCAACTCTGAATTATCCCTGCGAAGACAAATACTTCTACGATCTATCACAAGTACGATTCGATGTCGTAAAACAAGCGACGAAACGACTACTAAAAATGTTCTAAGAGCCGAATCTTCGAATATTCCCTCCGGCTGCACCTAACGTTTCGCGCGATATCGATTTAACCCGCAAGAGATTCGTATCTCGAAGAACGAACGCGTATCTCTCTAGTCAATTCCCTATCTGTAGGATCCATCCGCTTTTGCGCGCGAGTACGGGCCGGGCCGGTTGGTTCCCTTCGAATTTCGAGAAGGGTCCCGCTAAAAAGGCAAAGTCCGGTGACACGAGAGCGGCAGGGGCCCTTTTCGAAAGTCGATGTTTTTCTGTGGTGGTCGGGAAGGCTGGAGGCGCGTTGCTCAACCTTTCCTCGTCAGTAACACCGTGCACGGTGCGGCGTGGTGTCTGGTCACCGGCGAGCGGCGTGGCGTCCGCGCCAAGCTCTTCTTTTTTCGCCGGACTTGTGCAAGATCTGCCCTCTCCTTTTCTCTGCAGGTCGATCCAGCCGTTTTATCCACCAGCCGAATCCGGCCATCTCTCTCCTTCTTCCTCGCACCGATCTCTCCTCTCCGTCTCTTGCACTCCATGCACCAAGCCAGTTCGTTCGTCCGCTCCTTGCAACCATATCAACGTCCGCGCGTCTGCGTCTCGACATCGACATTCACTGGCGCATGCCTCCGCTCGAATACTCGCTTCTTGAGGCCGCGAGCCTCCTCCTTTGCCCACGCGTCTTACCCTGCTCACTCGACGTACTCGCTCGCTCGCTGCAAAAGTTTGCCCCTCGCCGCACCCTTTCTCTTCGACCTTCCACTTCTCCACCGTTCGTCCTCGTGCTCGTCCGCTGCTCAATACTGTAAACAATCGGCGAAAAGAACCTTTGGCCGTATGCAAACCGTGCATCGTCCGCCCGTGACTGCGTTTTACATATCGCCGTGGTAACGGGCCGATGCGAGCTGCATTCGACCGCGGCTGCCGCGAAATCTGCCGGATCCCTGCACCGCGGACACATCGACGATGGAGCTACGGCAGAACGTTCGCGGTTTCTGAATATTCCGATCGGATAACTGTATACTCCGACGCACGGGACGATACTTCGCCTTGCGTCGCAGCGGAAATTCGAATTTGTCTGCTCGTAACGGGGATGCGAGAAGGAGACGCCAGACTCTCTGTTTTATTGTACCACTGTACTCGTATTTTATTATCTCATCGTTATACCGGTGTTAGATTATAATAACTGATAAAAGGTATCGATATTTAGTTTTCTAATTAGCGCAGGTGTGATCGATCGTAATTTTCCTGTTTATGTGCAAAGAGAATTGTAGAGGTTCCTTCTAGAATATTTCGTTCGGGTCCCAGCCTGTTTGAAAGTACGGTGAAGCTAGGTATATTTATTGGACGAAATTTTAGGATACAGAATAGGAGTTCGCTTTCAGATAAGTGGATAGAATCAGCTGTAATTTGTTTAATCGGCAAAAATTTCATTCCGCAAATGTATTAGAATTTCTAGTAAATTTCCAGTAAAATTCACGTTCGGATAACTGCATCAACAAGAGTTCATTATAACTTCGTTCGAATAATAGAACTTCTGCTATACCTTTTACCGAAGTTGTTTATCCCGCAGTAAAATTCACGAGAAAATGTCTCATCCTCGATGTGTTAACGTCTGACCCGACATGGGTTAACACTTAGCTGGCAGAACGCGTAGAAATGCGCTTTACATACATATGTATGTATTGCGTTGAACGACACGTTAATCTTCCTTTATGAACAGAATGCGTATTAGTTCGGATAAATATCGAGACGAAAATGAACATCGTTTGCTTGTTCTTCGTACGACAGTCAATATAATTTTAACGTACTCTTTTCCGAAATTTAATTTTCTAAGTACAGGTTGCAATTCGTTCCTGTAAATAACGATAAATTTATTCAGACTGATCTCTTCGATCGATATAATCTTGGTTTGGTATGGTAAAACGAAATCCGTGAAACAGACAAGGGACGATTATAGGTCGTATCGGTGCTGCACGCAAATCGAGAATACATTTTTATACCAAGCAAATAGCTATCTGCTAAGTGAAAAGAATCTCGTTCGCAACAAGTTCAGGAACATGTTTTTACTTTTGCTCGTCGGTAACTTCGCTTCTCGTATCCGTACCAAGAAACATCGAAACATCTTAATTATTTACGTCGATAGACACTCAAGTTTGTTACGATCTGTCGTTCTCAACTTCGACGCGAAGAGAACATTACGTTTCATGGATAAAATGTTTCTTCTTACCTCTGTCATTTTGGCGGTGGAAACAAAAATCGTCCAACTCAAATACTCGACAAATTGAGTAATTCAATAGGGAAAATTACGTAAGTAAAATATGAGCAATTCAAAATGATTATCGCTATTATTTTTCGTCGTCGTATACGTCTGTAGGTGTACTTCTGTTCGAAAGATGTACATTCATTACGATAACGTTAATTCGAAAGCAAATTCGTTTATAAATCATCGATGATTCGTAGTCGATATCACGCCAGGTAAAAGATACTGCTGGATAAAACACCTTCGAAAATAGGTACACTTCTTACGACCAAACGTCACGCTGCAAGCATCGTGTTTTCTCGTAAAATTCCATCGAATAAAACGCGCGGATGCCGCTTGGATGGAAGCTGCTAAAAACCGGCGGATTGTTCAGCGAGCATCGGCCATCGGCTTTTCTTGGTTTCTGTTTTCCCGTTGCGGTGGAATTCAGAAATTTTAACGCTCGAGTTAATAGAGGCTGCGGCGAAACGTAAAAACTTCCTTCGATCGAGGCACGAGAAAGGGAAGAAGCAGAGAAGGCAGGGAGGAAAAAAGGGGGAAGGAAGAGAGAGAAAAAACGACGAAAGAGACACAGACAGCCGCGAGAGGAAGAAGAGACGGTACACACGAATGACAAGGAAGTAAATAAGTAAATAAACCAGCCGGCTTAGCGAGGAGGTGTCGCGATGTAAATAATCGTCTTCCTCGAGGATCCGAGGCGCGAAAGTGCACGTGTCTGCAAATATGCATACGGTAATATGTGCGAGCTTTTCCCAGTCTCTCTCTTTTCTTCCTTTCCACCTCTGGCCCCGCCGGTCCGGATTCTTTGATATTCTCGGACCTCTCGTACACGCGGTGCCATCTTCTCGCGCCAGCATAAGCGTTAAGTAATTTGCTTATTTCTTTTTGCTCGCCGCTAATAGCTCCTCCATACATTGGCACGGTTTTCTCGCGCATCAAATTTTTTTCGCGCCTCAACCTTTTTGACTCTTCGGGCAAGTTCCGGGGGAAATTATCCGTTCGCATGGACGTTGAAGAGATTGTCAGAGAGATTATTGCATGCGGGGTAAATGGAGGGACGAGATTGTAACGTTTCGTTTTTATGGCACTTTCCGTGTTCTTGATGGTGGATGTTATTGCGGCTCTTAAGCAACATTAAGGTATTTTAACCGTATTCTCTCGATATCGTCTTTTTATGAAATTTGCCTGACCAGTAAAGACATCGTAGATTAATACGAACTTCGTCGATTAAATATGTTTTAATGTTATCCTTTGAATTCGACGCTCTTAAGAGTATATCGAATATAACGAATTCTCTTGTTCACAAATGTTTCTTAAAAACTCATCGAATCGCCCCTGAAAATCATCGATGGAAATCAATCTTCGTTTGAAGATTTCTTTCGGCCTATCAATTTTCTAAATTACAATTACGGTCATCGAAACGCGGTCGGCGTAAGATAAACGTAAAATTATAACGGACAAAGAAAACCGATCTTATCCTGGATCGTTAATTACGGGACTAACGACTGGTTCCTGCTGACGTGTCCATTTAATGCCGTTGCTAATTAATTATATCGGATCCCTAAGAGAGAACTAGCCACGAATCCGAAGCAACGCAACGGTTCTATCCGTTGCTTTGTTACGACTGGTAGAACGAGTTCCGAAAAGGATATGCTTTGAGGATTTGGTCATTAATTACGATTGACGCACGTATCTCTGAGGATTGCACCGAAAATGATCGCGATCGATTGCTCTATTTGCAGATAGCATGATTATGTGAAAAGATCGACACGACCTGACTGTACAAAATTTCCAAACTTTTCAACACCAAGCAAACGATTAAAATATTTCTATACGAAGAATAATTATAATAATAAATAAATGTACCTGACTGTACAAAATTTCCAAACTTTTCAACACCAAGCAAACGATTAAAATATTTCTATACGAAGAATAATTATAATAATAAATAAATGTACCTGACTGTACAAAATTTCCAAACTTTTCAACACCAAGCAAAAGATTAAAATATTTCTATACGAAGAATAATTATAATAATAAATAAATAGTGTCTGATTGCCATCTAACAGGGCATTAACTATCAGATAAAATTAATATAATTTCCCGTGCGGAGCAAGGAACCACGTGAGGTATTCCTTGGCAAAGTTTATAGCACGGTCGTAAAGAGGACTACTTTCGAGTCGGAATCTTCGAGCTTATTAGAGGAGCGTAAGCAAATTGCGTAAAAAATTTTTACTTCATTTCGCACTCGATAGCCAGGAACATGTTACAAACTCAGTATCTTCAAAGGGTACTTTGAAACCATATTGTAATGCCGCAAGATACCGAGGTTACTGACCCGCAGGAGTATTGCGACCTTTTCGAAAAACCGGACATCTCGCGTCAGTTCGGGTGCCACGCCGGAAGAAGGCGCGTCAAGAACGCATGGAAGGGTGGTGAGAAATTTTGAAGAAGCGATCAACGCGTGTCCTGAAGAAACTTAAGAGCTCGGATAATTTAAACGGTTTAGATTTATATTCTAACGGAACATGTTCCAAGATTCAATCGGTACTGACATATTCCAGCATTCTATCAGCATAGACATATTCCAACATCTTAATACGAGCGACACAAATACATACATTCATTAAAATTCAAGTTCCTCGCTACTATTGAATTGAAAAGACGTAGAGTTCAGTTCTTCTTACCCAATCACTTTGCAACGTTTGCAACTGATAACCACAGTTATTCAGCGCACAACGTTCGAGTGGATGAATTGTCGGAGACAGACGCGTACTGTATAAGTTTACGATTCTGCAGATCCACTTAAATGATTTATTTTCTCGTGTAATTAAGAATCGAGTTATTCGATCGAACGTTAATAGCCAGCCATTGATTTTATTTTCGATCTATCCTTTTAACGCGGAGTTTGTACAAAATGAAATAACAAGGGACACTTCGAAGAGGGAAGAAAGAATTGGGTTGCGAGCAGTTGAAAACACGGCCGTTCTTTTCGTAGAGATATTCGGCGGAATACAATTTTAACTCTCGAGTAACTGCACTGTTTTAAATCATACGAACGGCTGCGTAGGCGTGTGAAATGAAACACCGTAAATTACGCTTAATTTATGGAGAAAAACAAATAAATTTCGTTGAAAGAGTTTGTTCGGTACGAAGTTATTACATGCTCTTTGACTTAACCGCCTATTAAACGGTTCATTCATCTGCTGTCCGCTTCTCATTTCTCCGTTTCCTCTTCATTCTTGTTTTTCTTTCCTTTTTCATGCACTCCGGCTTTTTATCGTCGCGATTAACATTACCACGATCCCATGCTATTTTTAGTCCGCTAAGAAAGTACCAAGCAAAGAAATATTAAGGAAATCCGGATTAACATCGCCATTGTAATTCAAATAACTTCGATGCGCTCGTCGCTGTTGCGGGAATATCGTGCAACGGTTAATAAACGATAGCGTTAAATATCCGAAACATGACGATTGTTAAAATTCTGCAATTCTACGAACATTTGTAAATCTACGATCTGATGCAAATATAGCGATAATTTTTTAAATGACAGTAAAGCACAGCGAATGAAAATTTTACAGGAATTTTTGTACACGCCATTCAAATTATTTAAAATTAGAATAAAATCTAATAATCGTACGTATAATACAGGTACAATGATAATTTGTCATAAATACATTGAAATGGTATCGAACTAATGTCGTATTCTTAAGAACATCTCTCAGCTATTTCACGATATTGATTAATCACTTATCGAAATCGGCGATCACTTCGCACGTCGAATGCCGTTTGCTGTCGAACGATGTTACGTATTACAGGGAGTAAATAAATGCATAAATAAGACAATATAATGCTTGAAAGACGAAGCGTATTTCTCTTTAACGAGCACGTGCCTCACGAACATATGCCCATTCGTGAGCCATAATGCTTATACGTATACGTAATGGCTGGCCGCGTGCATTCCTTCTTGCGTTGACCCTCATCACATATATGAATCATAAATCACAAGCACGTTATATCGCGGATTTGCAAACAGCCTCGTATTCGTCGAAGATGTCGTTGGTCCCTTACAAATTTACAGCTCTATTGAGGCGTCTCGAGTAACGCGTTACTATATTTTCCTAGACAACGGTTCAATATGATATATTTGACGAACTCGCAAATACGAGAGGCCTCTTGTGCAGATTACGAGTCGCCAATATTTTATCGAAATCATTTCGTTGATCTTCGATATTTCCATCTATTCGTAGAAATTTTTATGCTATAATAATATATCATAATACTTAATAGTTTTACGAAATTGTTCTTCGTATTAACATCACGTATGTTTTTTCTCTCTCTTTTTTTCCCGATTATTCGATAAATAACCGATATTCGTCGTTCTGACGAGTTTGAAATTTAATTAATACGCAAATAAATGATTCCTATAGGAATACCTCGATCTGGAAATACAGAGATTCGCGGAAATCGTGTGTTCGGCGAATTGCACGTGTTAAAAGATTCTTTTGAGAGGAAGAATAATGCAAACAATCTTGCTGAATCGTCTCAATAAACGTTTGTTCTGCTTGTTTCTCTGCGGCCGCGCGCCTGTTATTACATAATTACGTATGTACACTGTGAATGATTCGGCTTAAATGTCAAAGGCAACGAGGCACTGCGATTTATCGTATCGTTTGATACGTAATGACTAAGAAACAGAACGTAATATTATGCAACGCCTTGCACGAGGGTCATTGGTCATTCAACTTGGAGTAGCATTGACACAATGTAGGTGCTGATTGAACTACGGAAACGTGCACGAACCGGCATGATTACCTTGATATCTCTTTACCGTACAAATATCTTGCGAAACGTCAGGTGAAATATAGTACGATTATAGCGGTGATTTAAGAAGTATATCCTTCGATGCTGTCAATCCTTTTCCTTGACAACCTCTCTTGCGATACGTTGCAGAATTATTACTTTGCAAGCATCCTTCGATCGCGAGAAGTTATATTGATAAAACGTGCGAGGCATAATGCATATGAACTCTTCCTTGTTACTTACAAAAATTTGGAATATACTCTGCCACGAGTAAAATACGAGAATATAATTATTTTTAGCGATGACAATACGGATACTTGTAATTCAGATATACAATAAATATGTTACTGTAGGCTCTTTGTGAAAATTCGGGTTAGATGTAAACAATTTTGATCGAATTTAAATAATAGGAATACCATAGAATATGATTAAGAATAACATAAACTAGAACCTAAGGAAATATCTAAGAAGAAAGAAGGCGATGATAAATTTCGTGGCAATAAAATAATAACGTTATTAATAATACTACATGATAACAAAAGGGTGATAATATAATTTTGACAAATGCATCCATTACGTTCATAAGGAGCAAGTGGTTGTTTTCGACATGTCCCATGACACGCGTTCCCATATATTTTTCTAATAAAGATGCAGCGTTGTATTCTCATTAATATAATGTTCTCGGTACTACAATTTGCGTAATGTGTCTTAATAAATCCAATTGCTCCCTCTAAGCAGATGTCTCTCAATGTATAACAATGTAACGCTAGCCAGCGTGTAACAGGCAATGAGATCCAGCATCGAGTAGACTTTCATATAAAAGTACGCACGTAGCCTAAGCATCGTGTCTAACAACAAGGATCGCATTACGGAGCGTGAATCACTTAATATTAATCTAGTACAGCCACGTGGTACGGCCAACACAGACAACAACTACACACGCGAATGATACGATGATTGCTCCGATCGTGGCTTACACGTGCACTAGGAACCCTAGACTAGACAAAGAATTTACGTCGGCCATTTTGTACGTCAGACGTCCGGCAGACAAACAAATATACCTCGTACGATGCTCGAGAATAATTGATATTTATAACGGTGGCCCATGACAGATCGATATAGACCATCGTACGATAGATCTGCACCATCTGCGTTATCGATCTTATAATGGCAATTAAATATACCGCGTACCAAATGTATTTAACATTCTTACGGTTCTGTCTGATTCGTGAATTCTTTTTTCTTTTTTTTTCTTTCATTTTTTTAAGAAGCATTTTGAATTTCCTCGAAGTTCAAAAGTTCAAAGAGATATCAACTTCTGGGATCGTTGAAAATAACAGGAAATAATGGATATTACCGGGAAAATGAAAAGAAGTTGTACATCGATCGTTCCAAATCACGGATTTATTTAAAATTATTCTAAATTAAGCGATGGAACAACAACCCTGAGTTTTGTTAAACGTCGAGTACGTACTTTCGAATCTCTTCGGAAAATAATTAAAGCTTCTCTTTTTTCTGAATTGTTAGTATCGTAAATCTTCGGAATGGAGAATCTGATTATTTTTATATTAAATATGTACTTTAGTTTCATAGGAGCGAAACATAGATCAGCATAGACTAAAGTTTGGTAAACTTTCACGTATCTGAAACTGGCTGGAAATATTTTACATCGTCGTAAATTTCGATTGTTATCACAAATGAAATTCACGTTACAGCGAAAAGATATTGTAGAGACACTTCGCGCGAACTATACAGCTTCGTGCTTCGGTATCAGCTGTACAAAAGTTCAAATTGCGAATTTTCAAACAATCGTGTCGCTTGGCCAAACGACCGATTTATCCGAATGTAGACGGTCGATGTACGAATTGCGTAACGTTTCATCGGGTCGCGTACGCATTGACGACTGGCAGGATGAAAAATGAGCAATACATTACACGATCCCCCCGTGAGAAGTGGGCCATTGACCCAAGTAGGTGTAACGACATATTATTGCAGTAATCGTGTCTGCGAACGAGTCACCGCACGAATCTACCGAGTGAACGAAGATAGAGCGCGTCTAATTCGACGATTGAACCTGTCTCTCGTTTCTGCCTCGTCACAGTAGCTCTACTACTAGCCAGTTCCTTCCAGTGCCATTTGTTATTATGTAACGTGCACGTTCCCCGGTGATGTCTCGCGTTCGCGAAAATCAATCCACATCCGTGACTTTGCCTGCCACTCGATCTTCCGCGATGAGGTCAATCCGTTTGAGCTCTCAAGGTCTTGGTACAAGGAACGATCGTGAACTTGCGTTTCTCAGACGGTACCGCTTTAGACTTTCAGAGAAGGTTCTTTAATATAATCGAAATGTTTGCGAGACGTTTGTCAAGTTGGACTTTGACGAAACATCGCTCCATTCTGCTGTGCTCTTTGCTTCGTTTTTCGCCGAGTCGTTTTTTTCTTACGGCGGGAGAAACACGAAAGCTGGGGAAACTCGTTTCTGTGCTAATCCTTTGAGGATCGAATTTTTTTTTTTTTTAGCCAATGAGAAGAATTATTTTTTTATAAAAAAACGCACGGTTTTGTAAAAAAGATACATACAAATTTGAGACCAGAAACAGATATATTTATCGTTCAGTTAACTAAAGTTTAAAGATTGAAACCGGAGCAAGAATGGGAAGTAAAAATCGAAGGACCGTGGAGTTAATAAACAATAAAGTAACGTTCGTATGTGAACAGGCGATCACAGACAAGTGGAGACTCTTAAATTCAATTGCGTTGCACACTTTTTCTAGAGGGAGAAGATTTTTAACATTCGGGTTACATCATCATCCATCGAGATGAAAAAAGGAGGAACAGTTATCCAAACAAAAACGATTCTGCAGCAGACTTAATCCTTCAGAAGCGCCTTTACAAAACACACATGAGCCTCCAGACTCATCAGCATACGTCGTATCTACAGTTTCCGTCTGAGAGATCACGAAAGAGCAAAAGGAATACCGTTCTACTCTTAAAACGAACTCGAATCAAAACCCATCGATATTAATCATTCGAAAAAATTTCCATTCGTTCGGTGAATGCGTGACAGCGCCGTTTTTTTCTGTTATTTTTTACACACAACACACACTCTACTGTAATTCGTTTTTCTATTTTACAAAGAACACAGATCGCACAGTAGAATTCGATTTATCCGATCGAAATGTTAGTTAACGCCCGGTCAACTCAACTTTTGCTGCTTGAATTCGCTCGTCTGAACGCGAAGCTGCTATCGTTCGAGCGAAAAACAACAGGCAGCGAAGAAAATCGAAAACCTTTTATTATTTGAACTCCAATTACGCAAATTTGTCGCGCCCCGACAAGTTCTTCCCATAAATGAAATTCTACCGTGCTATGCTTCCTCTTGGCATTTTCCAGAGAACGCAGACTCTACCACGATTCCTTCCCTCCGCTTCCTAAAGAATATACGATTCGCTTTAATATTTTTTATGCACAATTGGCTAGCTATACTACGATTCGTTTTGCTGTTTTATACAGAATACAAACTGTACAACGATTCGCTTTAATATTTTTTAGAGAACGCTGATCACGCCACGATTCGTCTTGCTATTTTATAGAGAACGCAGACTGTACGACGATTCGTTGTCGCGAGGGGCAGACGTGTCTATCGGAGATGAAGTCGGGCCGACCACGTTGCGTGACCTGTACCTATCGTTGTCCCCGGAAGCGGGAGCGCGTCCGGAACCGGACACACCGTGATCGAGATCCATCGGCGACCATGTTGTGTGCCACCAACAATATCACCTATCCAAGCTGGTGTCACATCGTCAAGGACGCCTGCGCTACCGGCTTCGTCCTCGAGACGCGACACGCCGGCCCCTGCAACGCCTACGACACCTCTCCTCTCTATATCGGTAAGTCCTCGACACGCGATTACGTAGATAACACGCGCTTGCTAGTCAATGAATACTATTGGGCCCTGTCTGTTCGAAGTAGCCTCTGTATTCAAGTAGCGAAGCTCGACGCTTCGCGCCTATCCAAATACGCCACCACGATATTTGATTATTTTGCGCAATACTTTTATCTTTCTTGTGATTCTAGCTGGCTTTATTGGATTCGACGAGTTTTATGATTTTCAACCGGTTGTTCTCGTGGCTTTGGTAGATTTCAAAAGCTAAACTCAAAGACACGATCGCGATATTTGATTATTTCACGCGATACGTTTATATCTTGTATAGGTTTCGTTTTATGTGGTTTTACTCGTCTGAATGAGTTTCACGGTTTTAAACGGTTGTATTATACGTGTTATACATATGTACTCGTGGGTGGTAAAAGTTAGTGGATTGGGTTTCCATTGGATTGTAAAATATGTTTGTTTTAATGAGATCGATTCACATTTTGCATTTTTCTTTTTTTTTTTTATTGTATTTGAAAAGTGATCGTGTGTTTTATATGCAACAAGTTCGCTACCAGATTCTAGCAACTTGCGCGTCGCTTCTTGCAAACGTAGCTTCAGGTAGGAAAATCAGACGAATATTCTAAATACTCGTGACAGACGATAACGAGGTTTTCTAGATCTGAAAATCGAAATACACTTCGAATCGACCGAAATTGAACTGCTTGCTCGTCTTAATCGCCCATTGAATTCGAACTTCGGAGAACGTTTCGCACGTTTGCTGCGTTATTGCGTTATTATTTATTTTATAATAAAACGCGCAAAGTTAAACACCTTGGAGAACGAAAGAGAAAGAAAAAGGAAGAAGGGGAGCAATAAGAAGGAGAAAAGGCTGAAATGCAGAGCGTGAACTCGTTTTTCATGGAGAGCAAGCGGAACGAGCGCAGACGGTAACAGCGTGGCGGTCGACACTTCCATTCCGATTTCATTTCGCATTTAGCAAGGGATCGCCGATGTCGAGGGGCCGCGTTTCCCATGCCGTGATAAAGCGGAATACGCGTCTGGTCATTTATCTATTTCTCTCGGAGGCGTGGGCCATTCACGAGCCGTCTGCGAAGCAAGCGATCGTCGTAATCCAGCGTGGAATTCGCCTTGTTCGAGTCGCCTCTGAGAATATACGCGCCCACACGCTCGCTTGTCTCGCCCGTTAAACACAGTCAATCGCGAAAACCCAGAGGAGAGCTAGCCATGGAATTCTAGAGTTCCGTTTGCGATGCCTCGTTGCGTGTGCACTCTCGTTTCTCGCTACGCTTCCTACTGTTGCGTTGTCGCCACGCCATGGGAACAACATCGATTTTTATGGAAATTTTCAACGCGTCGCATCCGCGTCTCTTTTTATCTTCGCTCAATATTCTGTGCTTCACGAGTGATTGTCCGAGCGTCGAATGATCTTTTCAACGAATCTATACATATATCGAGACGCGGTGAAATTTTGACGATTAATTTTTCGAAATACTCGCGTTCAACGAGCGATGGCGTGAGCCGATTGATAGTTTCAGAGAACAGTGTTTCCTGCTGGAACAGAGATTTCTCACCATTGGCGTTTTTATCATTTCTCAGCAACGTTAAGAGTTAGAATCTTAATGTTTTTGGAAGAATAGGGGAAAAGAATGAGCGAAAGTTACGCGTAATTCGAGAAGATAGAACAGGTAGAAGATTAGGAGTAAAAGATTTACTGAGAAACTTTGAAAAATACTGAATTACTTCTCTAGTACTTTCCAACAATCCTGGAAGAGAAATTCGACAAATAATCTCGCTTCGTATTTCACAATAAAATATAAAAGTTCCGGAATAGTATTAATGGAAGAAAAAGCTGTCGATACGATTCTTTCGTTTCGCTCAGCCGATAAAATGCTCTTGTCGTGCGTGTAGAAAACGTTTGTGTAGATGTAGAAACCTGTTGCATGCCGGACATAAACGGGAAAGTTTACGCATCAGCGTCTAGCATCCTAAATTATTCTGACTTTTATCTCAGGCACGACCCACGATTTTTCAAAGCCGAGTAGAATTTATCGAACTTGTAGCATGCTCTACTTGCCACGCGTAAGCACCTACGATAATCAATTAAATTACCATGGTTTCTCGAATTGCTACCGGTGTGAACGTATTCTGACATCGATCACCATTTCGCTAACGTTATTGATATTTATTTATAAGTTCCCATGTCCATGGTATTTCGCACTTAGAACTCGATCGCTAACAATAAAACTAAAATAACTATC
This sequence comes from Bombus confusus, assembly GCA_014737475.1. Lineage (NCBI taxonomy): Eukaryota > Metazoa > Arthropoda > Insecta > Hymenoptera > Apidae > Bombus > Bombus confusus. The sequence continues at coordinate 1,729,790 of JACXIV010000100.1, forward strand.
CTACAGAACGAAACCACTAGCAGTATTTTATGGAATATTCTGTCGCATACCGTGATTCGCTTTGTATTGCAAAATTGCAATAAAGTAAACGACAAAGGCTGATTTTGCAGAGTGATTTCGAGTTAAGCTAGGGAAGAAGAAGAAACAAGGAAAATTCTATGCTGCTTAAAAAGCTTCGTCGTTCTATTATATAACCATATTATTCTATTCTTTCGTTATACTATTCTGTTCTTTTATTTGCTACAACTAAACTAATTTTTTCACGTAAATTGATTCCTCGTGCCATTTTATTGATAGAAGCTAAAATTATCAAAAGCTCGACACACTTCACGAAATATCTCATTTTTGCAGCCATGAATTTAGAAAGAAGATTCTACCACAAAGCGATAGAGTTTGTTTCTCTACGATCGTTTTTAACTTATTTTGGATATAACTGTAACCTGGGTCAGTTACGGATTCGTTGCACCTAGTGAGAATAAAATTGCCTATGTTTCAGTGGAACAATAATTCATAAATAAAACAATGAATAGATCGTTAATCGATAAAACAAACTGGGAAAAATAGAATTATATCGCGGTGATATAAATTTGCTGTCGGTGACATTTTGTCAATGTATCCTATCGCATATTATATTTTTCACGCGTTTATTACCTTCAACGGTTGTAACCGCGGAGAATAAAGCGTGGAATAGGTTCCTTTCTCTAAATTATAATAGACGCAGTTGAATGCGGGTTTCTTTCATGCTGCAATCGCGCGTATATGTATCGTAATTACATCGGGAAACGATACAATGACGGTTCGCTATTACGCAAATTATAAAAGAGATCGTAACACGTTCAGGAACAGAAGCTTTTGAATAATTTGCATTGTCTTTACGCAGCAAACCATAAAGACGGAGTAACGGTGCAACGTTTCGGTTTTTGTTAGCTCGGATATAGATAAATCTAACTTTGTGACACGCACTAGCTGTTGACATTTTTCTAAAACGATACGAATGATATCGATGATGAATAACGCGTGGTACATGCCACGTTTGCAACTAACGATCCGTATGTAAGATTTATTCGTGCGCGGTATCGTATATTATTGCTTTTTCTACGTACAGTTACGAAATTGTCATCAATTTGCTATTTCCTTTTGTTAGCACGTATCTGCTAGTGATTCTGAGAGTAATCTAAGTCGAAGGTATAAAACCATGGTACTTGTCGTTCGCTTTGTGTTACGTTGATTTACATTATAATAACAGTGAAATATCATTGAAAAATTATATGAATCGAAGCGTGAAATGAAGTCGCTAGTTATATCGTTAAACAGCACTCGGTTCTTGTTTGCTTTGACGTTATTTGATTGATAAATCGCTCTCACCGTCATAGACTTATGATTTATGAATAAGAAAATAATTTTTCTGTTATCTCGTTTTACATATTTCGTCGTATAATTAAAAACGTACGTCTTAATCCATGCAAAAGAAAAAATCTCGAAGCGAATGTGTCGAAATAAAAAATGCACGAGATCACCTTCGTACAAGTCAGCAGACATTACGTATTTAAATAATCGTCGTTATTTCACATCATTTCTGCATTCTTTAAACGATGTCTAATTGCTTCATCCTAAAGTATGTTCCCTAAAATTGTTAAACCGCATTTGTTCCTATTTAAATGACAGCTTATCGAATTCAGATCGGAGAAGATTAACTAGTTACGAGAAAAAGAAGACCGATACGTTCTTCAACAACTAAATTAGAGTCACGTAATTGATTAAAATTTACTAACGACCCATTACAATCTGTCTTGAAAATCTTATATCGAGCTGTTTATTCCGCATCCATATAGTAGAATGAATTAAGTCTCGCGTGTCATTTACATTTCAATCCCTCGTCCGTTCACATGTCACGTCATCGATCAACGCGTTCGATAATAACGAGCCGAGGGAGAAGAAGAGGAGAATAACGTATAAAATCGAAGTATGTAGCCAGTTTAACGGCATTTCTTATCGCCCACGATACAATGGATCGCACCATGTGCTCGCGATATAAAGAAAAGAAAAAAAAAAAAAAAAAGAAAAGAAAAAGAAAACAGCTCGGCGCACCGTCGAAGAAAAAGCTCGCGGAACGTTTTCGATTCGCATGGTGTTCGGTCTCGTTCACGATCGTCAGTCGAAGATAGCATCGGTTTCGCAGCAGTTCCGTAGAAGATCGAGAGATATCGAAATCGGCGTGGCATGGCCGGAGGCGGTATATATCGAACAGGCTTTAATTTAATAACCACCCTTTTGCTTTGGCTCTTTGTTACAGAGGAGGACAACACCTCGAGCAACTACGGCGTCGATCTGGCGGATGAGGACGCGAGATTCGAGGACGCCGAATCCCTCTCGTACAACGGGCAGACGCATCGTTCTCTGGCGTTGTCGTAGCGCGCGATCGATCGATCGATCGGTCGATCCTGTTCGCCAACACGACACGAGTCGTTAGATTTCTCCATAGGTGCTCGCTCGAAGGAACCACGCGGATAGGTGAAACGTGTCGCAAAGGGAGAGATATCCCGCGATGCATTCGCGAATCCACGAACGACCCACGCGGATAATCGAAAAGTAATCAGAAAAAATTGATTCGTTGGTGGATGTACGTGGGCGATCGAAGAATAATAAGTTGAAATTCATCAATTCGCGGATCTACGAACGATCGACGTGGGCGATCGAATAAAATCGATCGAGGAATAAAATTCAACGTGAAAGAATCCGACGACTACCGCGTCCAATTCTCTAGACCCGATCTAGATCGTATTAAGGAAATGTCACGCGAGATATCGCGTGAATTTCCGCTCGAACTTCCGGAGAACTCGAGGAACCACGCGCAACAGACACGTTCGCGCTTCCTCTTCGCAGGTTATGCAACAGCGTACATATTTGAACGCCATTAAAATCGCGTGGACGCACGAGCGGCGAGATTCGTGCCGGATAATGTAGATTAAGGGCAGATCAGTATTCTTTTCTCCGTTTTCGGGAGGATTTCGAGGTTTCGCAGGTTCGTTCGCGTACAGGTGACGACTTCTTTTTGTTTTTTTCCCATTATTTTTTTTTTTTTTTTTTTTTTTTTTTTCATTCGAAAGGAAGCGGAAAACTGACGAATCGAGACTAATTTAACACTTTCGTGATCGAAGCGCGCGATTTGCTAGCAGTCGGGAGCCATTCACGCAGGTTTGTATCTATCGTCTCGGTGTACATAAGTATTTCACGAGTTTCACGCAGATCATTGTGTAAGAAATTGATTGTTTCGCATTTTCAGAACGTTCGATAGTCTTGTCGATTGTTCGAATATAGAAAGATTTGAAGTTTTTACATTTCCGTAGTACTTTCTGTGAAAAAGGTATTTTAGAAGCATCATTGGTGAATTTAGCATAAAGATAAAGTGTTTCTCCGATGTTTTTAAGAGTACAATGTTGGTGTATCTGTTAACTCCGGTCGATGAAAATCACTATTATAATATAGATAGTGTAGGAATTAAGCGAAGTTGTAAATTGCTGTAAGTATTGTTTCGTCATCTGCTTTCTTTCTTTTGCCTTTTTAGCGTTATTTTTATTCGGATCAGTTTTAATCGATAATGTACCACAGTGTTCTTTTGTATTAATTTATTATAATGTTAATTAATTTATTGTTCGAAATAATATGAATAAACGAAGTCTGATTGGAAAATCGTGTTGAAACTTCAACATAATACCAGCTTTTAATTTTCTTATTTTAACAGGATACACAGTGTAACGTGAACTTTTATTGTCAACGCGTATATAAGATACATTTATATATCACAAAGATAGTAACGCGATGCAAGTCGAGTACGTGAAAAGTAAGCTTGTAATATTTGTATTATCGTAATATTATTATTATTATTATTTCTAATATTTTCATCCATGCACGTTTTTAGCCACGACTGCCGTTTAATATTGTAGAATTCTGTACATAGCACGTTTACTTTATGTTTATACATTATTCCTATAACGTTAGGATCGTAAATCTCTCATCGATACTAAAGAGTAACATTTACTAATCCAGCGACACTCGTTCACTAATATCGTTTAAACCGTGTCGTTACATGTATAGTTATCCTAATAATAATCCGCTTTAATCAATCACAGCCATACAATTGCATTGGCTCCTGACGACGTATCTAACATTCGTTTTCATAAAATAATCGCGAAAGTGTTAATGACGTCGATGAATAATAAGCGTTCATGATCTTCTCGAAAAACTTTCAAATTAATCAATCCATGTGCTTACTATCGTTCGACGAGTATTATGCAAGTAGATCATTTTAGAAACTCGCAGAATACGGAAGCAATCCGAAAGCTTAACGACTTGAGCAAGTTTCGCAGGACTAATCGTTGGACCGCGGATTTTTATGCATTTATGAGAAATTTAAAGATGTAAAAGTACACAGAAAATATATAAAATATCCGAATAATTCTCTGCTTAGGTTCCATTTGTCTAGTCGTGTTTATAAGATATGAATTTGCATAAATATCCACAGTCTATTAATCACAGTCACAAATATCCAGACGCCCGAATTTATCTTTACGATTTTCATTCGCATAACTGGCTGGCTATCGTTACATCGTCCAAACTAGTTACGCCTTATTGGAACATTGCTTCTTCGTTAACACATCGTGGATAACGTTGGCCGTTAATGGGTTAATCTCTTGCATTGTAATATCGTGTAACGCTCGCGATACGGATTATGATCGACATTTAACGAAAGCACCTTGTATTTCGATTGTAGTTTAGTTTGCATTCTAATTTTAATTCCACGAATAGATCGAGAATTTCATAATTATTAATCAACGCGAACTTAACAAAAATTAAGTAAATGAATCGCGAGGCAAGGGGTTAAGGTTGAATCGCGAAAATATGCTCATGTCGAAGCGCATAAATGCTGTTGAAGCTTCGAGCACAAACGTTATTCGAAGGAAACCAGACACAACGACGGCTGAATAAAATCTTAGAGGTTAAAACTGAATGCAATAAGGAAATTGCAGGTATCGTATCGTGTACCGGCGACGTTCAGTTAGAAAATATTTGTCCGTGATAAAACTCGCCAGGTAGTCGCACAGCGCGCATTAGAAAAGTTACGGGAATTTTTCACTGAAATCGCGTCCTTGAAGAGGAAGGAAGAAAATAGAAAACCGGTGTGGGGACATGATGTATGCATGAATATTTATCTGTTACGAAGTTAATAGAGTAGAGCGGTCGAACGATAAAAAGGATTTTCAAAAAGGGGCAAGAAAGACTGAAAAGCGGAGAGTGAAATGAAATTTAACGAAGCTTATGGGATCGACGGTAATTTATAAGATTACAGTAGGCGATGCGTTAATGGATTTTATAGCAGAGATTTTTATTTGATCCGAAAGAGAACAGGTGATGTTTGATGGTTTTATTTATTTATATATTGCAACTGTTTCTAGGTGGAATTATTTATTCTAATTTGTGGAATTTATGATCTATTATTAGTTCTTTGAGCACGTTTGCCTGTTCTCTTTGGTTGTATAATTACCGATGTTAAAGCTTGGAATAATTTTATAAAATTGATAAAGATCCATTCTGAGAATATTTTTTCCAGGAAAAAGGAGGATAATCTCTACTGTAAAGCAAGAGATGTTTAATTATGAGAAACTAAAGTCGAAAGTTCCATCATCTTAAAATTTAGCTTACATTTTTTTTTGTAAAGAGAAAATGCTGACTTCGAAATGCGAGTTACTTTCTAAAAGATTTTCATCGAATTTATGCCCCTTTCCTTTTCAAGTTCAGATAGGAGACTAATTCTGAACGAAACAGTATTATTCAATTTTATATGATGCAGGCATATACTATGTGGAATCATAATGAACGACCAAACTGATTTAGGATTAACTCACAAGGATCGTTTGTTAACAATGACCAACATCCATTCATTTCGTATACTAAAGAAGCAAATACTAAACACTAAGGATTGAAAATTATCAAAACAGTACGATTTTTCCGAATTTCGTTGCAGTTTAATAATTTTCTTAAAATTTACAGGTTCTCTCGCTTCTTGGTCCTCGATGTGTTAAATAATATCTTTTCTGATTCTTAAATAACAACTAGAATTCCGTGTCGATATCGTTTCATTCTCACTACCGTGTATATATCAATAATTTTATCCGCATCGACCAGAAACCACTTTGTGCTCAGAAATGGCATTTAACGATCGTGCGTTTAAGTTACGTGTTCTTAAATACACGTACAATATTAGACAGACCATATCTTCGATATCAGACAGCACCATTTCCAATCGTTTCAATGCCTCCAGTCTGGCGCCAGTAGAATTCCCATAATATTCGTACTTAATTTATGTTAGTTTTACGACTTGCGTTAACAGCTCTGCTTATTCGCTTACGTTAACAGCTCTCTGCTTATTCGCTTGCGTTTTATTGGTTATAGTTACGTATCTCACATTTTTTCCGATATTGTCAACGTTCTACGTGTATCATTTTTCATCGCTATGATCAGGTTAGTTATCAGCTACTATGTGATTGAATTAATAGGAATATAGAGGAAAAGAAAGATCCACGAATAAGACAATTTAACGAAGAATGATAGAAGAATGATCCTTATTAATTATTAATACGCTATTTTAGCGTATGATTTTCTTCGAACGGCTAGTTAAAATTAAACGAGTTTTTTTTTAATTTAAAGTAAATAAAATTCAACGCTGCACGGGAGATATAGAATTTTTAATTATCCAGAGAAGATTGTTGAAGAATTTTTTATTATTTTATGGCAGAAATTGATTATATTTTTAATACTGTGTATTATTGATATTAAAATTTCACATGTTTTAATTTGTTAACGTTATCTGTGTTATTGAATATTTTTCAAAATGGTCTAATCCTTATGTAAAAAAAAAATCGTTATTATTTTATGAAGCAATTTTTTACGAAAAGCTTATAAAATTATGTGCAATCTGTCTTTGCAATTTATTCAGTGGAAAACGTGACTATTTGATAAATTGTTTAAATCGTTACGTATTGTCGCCTTCTTCTTTTTCAAGGCTATCATTTTTACTTTACTTACTCGGTTCTTTGTTCGTTAAATTCTGTCCCATGGGACTGATTTTGCGGAATGCAAACTTCTGCATAGCTACTATCCCCACGAAACAATTAACGTTCCTGACAGGCGCAAAAGTGTTCCAAGAAAGGGGGAAACGTCGCTACACCCCGCATCATGAAAATACAAGATTGGAATTACTTTGCGATAATGCCAATTGTCGCTTAAAGGGTGAAACAATTTCTCAAATATTCATACAAAGAAACACGATCCTCGGGCATCTCGAATGGTCACTATATTGTTAAAACGTCGTTTGTTTTCTGTTATTGTTTCGGAAACAAGAAACAATAATTATACAATAATTTTATATACATTAATTATATACAATAATTTTAACGATAGATAATTGTCCATCCGTGTTATTCCTTTATTCATTCGTTGTCCAAATAAAATTAGATTTCACTTCGCAATATAAAATGTATTTATTCTATCACGAATAACAACATTTTAAATGTTTTAACGTATTAATATAAACGTAATTTTTTCGGGACCAAATCTCCTTTGGTCTGAGAGAAAATTATTAATAATAGAAACACATTTTCTTTCGATGTATTTTTGAAGAAAGACCTGATGTACTAAAATTTCAAACAAACAATATCTTGTCGAAATACAACCACGCGTATACATGTGTATACGACAGGTATTCGAACGCGAAATGGTGAAATTAAGAAACAAAGTACATTAATAACAATTCTTTCATGTTTCCGCAAACTTAAGAAAACATAAGAAAACGTAACAGCGCTAAATATGTTGGAATAAAAAGAATGATCAAATATCGAAACAACGTGAATGTCAGGATCTGTATGACGCGATATTTCAAAGACTATTTCAAGAAGAATCTATGATATTTGAATGGTTGCAATTTGAGGACAAGAAAACCATCGAATACAAAGATTCCAGCTGGATAATTTCATTCTTGCAGGGTGACGCGTGCGATAGTATTATAGAATACGAATGGCAATAAATTTATGCTCATTTCGACGTTTACGCGACCACTTGTGCAATCTCGTATTGGATATTTCTACTCAGCCTTTGTCTTATGTATTCCATTCGTCTATTTCGAGGCTACGGGAACCGGAATGGACGTTTTATCCGATGAGACCTGTCTATCGTTGTTAGAAGCAAGGTGTATTCGATAAAATCATAGAGTAACGCCGAAACGACAAACAAGTAAAAGATACGCGAACGAGATGTTGCTGACACTTAAAGAAGAACTCGCTTTAAACAACAGTGTCTATTACCTGTGAACGATGAAATCGTTTTTAGATGGAAACGCAATTATATGCGATAATATAGTTCCTGTATTATACATAACGTATATATATAAATTTAATATAAATTATTCTATTAGTAGCTTTAGATTACTCTAACAGTAGTACGTTGTACGAACCAAAAATTGCACGTCACATTAATATCTGTCGTAATTGTTCTTTCGATGTTCATTCAAACTAACTCTCGTAAGTCACGAGCGTTTAAAGGTCTGCTCGAAAGTTTTCTTCGGCAGATGTTGATTCATTCGAGTACTGGCGACCATCGAAACGAAAGGAAAGCAGCATATTATACGAGAATGTATGGTAACGTCGAGCAAGGGACAATAAAAACAACCTAACAGATAATTATCTACATTCGTCGTTTCTCTTTTGATCAAGTCGGAGACAACGTAGCAGAGGAGAAAGACAGAAGACAATTATCAATGAAATTTCGATACATACGTTTGACGTGCTTCTCCGAGTTTCTTGGAAAGAAAATCTTACATTGGCTCGTTATTACATAATTTCGAGATTTAACTCGTATATCCTATTTATTTTCGCTAAATATTATTATTATGGAACTTCATTTTCAGTTAGACGTTTGTAATAAATTCTATATTTGATTCGTTACTATAATAACTTATTTAATAACGGAGTATGGATTAATATTATAATTGTCGATCAAATTATAACGTTGTTAGTATTCATGAAGACTGTGCTTTCGATTAATTTATTGCGATACTTGATTTAGAAATGTTGCCATTTCGCTTCATGTAAGAAACTAACGCATATAATTAAAATATCTCACATCGTTTCGTAATAATTCTATGCACTAACCAAGATAAAAGATAAATATCATTTACATAAACACAGGCGCAGGTATTTCTACACAATAAATATATAATGGAGGCGGACACCGTGTATAATTTCAAACATGTTTCAGAAAAAATGGTAATTTCATCATATACTTCCTAAACTCGTGATACAAGTTATGGTATGTTATGTACAACGAATGAATGTTTATATTGGTATCTTTAATGACGCAATGGAAGTAAGTAGAACTTCTAAGAAACTTACTTTTGTTTCTCTATTACGAAACATACAGTATGAATCGTCTTAAAGAAAAGCTCAAACAAAGTATAAAGTATTATCTAAATGTAATTTTCATTTACATGTATAAAAAAGGAACAGGACAATTATTTTGTAAATATTTATTTATTGTCGTGTTTAGTTAGGAAGTATATGATATGTTTGATGTATTTATGAAAAAATTAGTTCAAATCGCATTTTTCAAACAAGGAAGAAACATTAAATAGAAACCAGAATAATTGAATCTTTCTCTTTCAAAATACGAAGCTTGGATTCATATTTGAAAATGAATAAAAAGAGAAAAAGAAAGGCGATAAGAAAATTACAATAGCACGACTTCTAAAGCATGCAACATACACTTTCTACTAGTATTTCTGCGATTATGGCTTAAGTTAAAGAATTGCAATTGTCCATGTGATTTTCCACAACACGCGTACGATGTGCAACATATCGCACGATTCGCATAAAATCTGTGCAATTAATGCGAGACAAACCGACGAATACAATAGATGATAAAGTAGGAAGCTGCTGTAAATTAAATTAAGCGTATCTTAGCTTCCAAATAATTGAAAAACAATTTAAAAACTTACGAAGTTGTCGCCCAGCGAGACGTAGAAAAATGGAGGAACGCGAAGTGAGGAATGCAGAATGTTTCAAAGATAGAACCCATGCACTGCCGTGTACCTAAAATAATCGACAGTAATCACTGTAAAGAGTATATAACATCGAAACTGCAGTCGTGAAGTCTACAGACGTAAACAGAATAGCCTAATAATCATTGATTAATTCCTTAAGTTTCGAGAATGCTTTATCTAGACGGTAACAAAGTGGTTTTAACTTATAAATAAATGAAACGAGTAAATAAATGAATTTATATAATGTATACATACTATATGTATTCATGAGAACGATCTATCTATGTATACATGTACCGCGCATATACGTGTATATAAATATGTGTCTGTATGTGTGTATGTGGATGTATATACATACATACGCATATATATATATATATATGTATATCGGTTAGCAACTACTTTCAAGACTGTGGAACATCATAGGTGTATAAATGTTTAAATAAATTATTATAACGTGGCAATCATTCTTTCCTGTAGTTATTTCTCTATTTCCTCTAGTTCTGCCTCTTTACTTTTCCTTTCATCAGATGTTTGATAATACGTACATTGGTTCATAAATGTAAAGATTATTGGACATGGATGATTTCACAAGTTTTATAAACGATATTATTTAAAAGTTCAAAAGTTATTTAGTTTAGATAATTGTAATTAAATAATTTCAGTAACCATGGTAATTAGATGAAAGAATTTCACGATTTGATAGTTTGTATATTAATTTCCCGAAAAATTCTGTCTATTTCATACGAAATGAAGTTTGAAGTTATCTATTCGTGTATGTAATACTATCGGGAATTTGAAAATATTTGATCGATCAGCGGATTTTTGTATGAAATCCAAATATACTACTGATACTACTGAAAAAAATGTAAATTACGTCAAAGATTGCAAAAGTATAATAGAATTATGTATGCGAGAAAATTCCACTAATGACATGTTAAGATGATATCATACCTTTTTTTCTTGATAAGAAATAACATTTTAAATTCTTAGAAACTGACTATAAATTTCCAAACATTCGATTCTAATAGGCAGTTTTGAACGAAGTTTACAACAAGCGAGATATGAAGGTTATATATATATATATACAGAAAATATGACAAACACATCAGTATAATGTAAGTTCACTCGTCAGTACATCAGTCATTCTACTAAGGAGAATGTATTCAATATCTATTTTATATTATTTTGTATGTTGTATCTAATAGAAATATATTTTACTTTAGTTTATAAAATGATATATTTTATAAAATTATTACTACCTATATCGCGTATATTTACTATCTATACCATCTATTTACCAAGCGTATACGTTCATATATGACGTGCTATGTACAAAAATTCATTATTAATTTATTATTATATTACATCATGCATACAACATCCATTTTTCGTTCTTGTATCATAGATAAGAAGTGACAATGAATATACGATTATTCGAAGTAAAAAGAATAAAATTTGTGTTGCGTGGACAATTTATTCCACTCTATATAACATAACCATTTTTGCTGATATACTAGAAGATTTGTTCGCATCTGTTGATTTGATTTATCGAGGGGAGTAAAACTTTTAAACTTACCATTTCATACTGCAAGCAGCCTACTTCTTTTCGAAGTTGATATTTAATTTCACACGACGTTAAATTTACACTGAATCTCGTTCGTATTTTATATAAGTAAATTTCTATCGTCACTTCAAATTTTCAAACGTTCGAGAACCGTTACTATTATATTTTGCTCACTTGACACGGAGGCAGCACCTATCGTTTCGACTGTGTAGACATCTGGTAGATAATACTACACCTTCTTGAACTGCTCAAAGGTTATGTTCATTGGTACAGTTTGTAAACAATAGTAAAGATTACTATAATGAAAAAATTAAGTACCTGTTGACAATGGAAACGAGTCAAATAAAATGATACATGTTTTATTTTATGCTTAAAAATTTGATTATTGCACATTGTTATTGCCTATAAAAAGCAATAATAAATTTTATACGGATTCATGTGATACGAAATTGTATTAAGATGTATTTAAAATTTGTGATTACTTTTTGCATTTTTCATTTAACTTATGCTTGGGAGGTTTGTATTCTAATCTAGTTTTATAATACCTTTTAAATTGTCATTGTCGAATACGAAAACCTAACCTTTACAGATACCGGACAACTTCGCTAAGACGGGACATTCAAATAACTGGGCGGTATTAGTCGATACTTCAAGATTTTGGTTTAATTATCGACATGTAGCAAACGTGTTATCTATTTATAGGAGCGTTAAACGCTTGGGCATACCGGACTCTCAAATTATTTTGATGATAGCAGACGACATGGCATGCAATCCAAGGAATCCTAGTCCAGCTACTGTTTTTAATAACATTAAGCAACATATTAATGTTTATGGAGACGATGTAGAAGTAGATTACAGAGGTTACGAAGTTACCGTAGAAAATTTTGTAAGGCTGTTAACTGGGCGGTTAGCACCAGAAACACCAAGATCCAAAAAGTTGTTAACAGACGAAGGATCTAATATTTTGATTTATCTTACTGGTCATGGTGGAAATGGATTCTTGAAATTTCAAGATTCCGAAGAAATTACTAGTAAAGAGCTTGGAGATGCATTAGAGCAAATGTGGCAGAAAAGAAGATACCATGAAATTTTGTTCATTGTCGACACTTGCCAAGCAAGTTCAATGTATGAGAAGTTTTATTCTCCAAACATTCTAGCAATTGCGTCTAGTTTAGTGGGAGAAGATTCGCTTTCTGTGAGTGTTTGAAGTTATTTTGTAATTATTAATATGTTTTTAGCTGAATATTATTAATATCTTCCATCTTTTTACAGCATCACTTGGATCCTGCCATTGGTGTTTACATTATAGATAGATATACATATTATGCATTGGATTTTCTGGAGAAAGTAGAACCTGTTAGTTCCAAAACTTTGGGAGAATTTGTAAGTTATAGAAAAAGCAATTTTTACTGCACGAACGAACTAACATATTTTTATCTTTCTAGCTCAGAGTATGTCCCAAGCATTATTGCTTGTCAACAGTCGGGGTAAGAAAAGATTTATTTAGAAGGGATCCTGATAAAGTACCAGTTACGGATTTCTTTGGATCTTTAAGGCCTATAGAATTAACCACGAATATAATGAATGTTTTACCTGTGAAAATAAATAAAACGAAAGCTATCGAGCCAGGAAGGAAGTATTCTTACGTCGCACAATTTCCAGACGTTTCAAAGTTTACGTGATTGATAGAAATAGATACGAATTTCCTTAAAAAAATTACATTTGCTTTCTAAATGTTTAAATGAAAAATGTAAAATAATAAGATATGTAATGTTAATAAAAAAAACGTATTTCCTGATATGCCTCGACTCATTTTTACGTCACCGTTGCAAGCATATTGAGCAAATCTTATGTCATACATTTACATTATACTTTATAACTATATTTTTATCGTCTTAGAAGCATTAAACAAGGTACGTGATTCTGAAAAAGGTCAATAAAGTTACATTTTATATTTTCAATGAAATGTTTTTCTTATGAATCATTCATGCAATTGTAGCATTTTGTAATTTAGCAATTCTACAACAGTTAATGGAATAGACATTGTAATTCTCAATGAATTACGAGAAACTTCACCTTGCCCTAGGATCATAAAAGTGATCATGGTCATAGTTGCTTTCCCCGGAATTATCTCATTTCAGGGAATTAGAAAAATGTCGAAGAAATCATTCGCAAGCGTCATTAATTGGAATATTAAACGCTTCTCCATAATGTTTATATTAGTTTTATGTATTATGAATGCGATGGAAATCTGTGTAATTATATACTTCAACTATATAGAAGTCGCACATATGTACATATGTTGTATAAATGTGGTACCAGCGCTGTCAACGGCAGTTAGCAGAACGTGCTTGATAGCATCGTACGAGAACTTTAATCGATCTAAGCGTATACAAAAGTACTTGGGACATCGTTAAAATCTTTCAACTATTGCGATTTTTTTTTCCATGCGAAGTTAGTATTTTCGTTATATTTACTGTTACGTTTGGTAACAAAAGTAAAAAATTTCAAAATTGATGCTGAAGATAAATAAATTTGATTTTTATATTTTTTTATTCATAAGTTTGTACGTAAACTTCGATTGTTTATTTTTTTCTCCGTTTTACGTAAATCGTTAATATAATATGACGCACCTAGAATCAAAAGAACGTAAGTGACATTTGTCTGATATCGAGTAAATCGCGTTTAAAATTTATGAGTGTTAGAAAATATAATGTATCTGTGAAAATTAAATAATATTTATTGCTCGACGTATAGTACATATTATATACGAAAATTTTCAATGAATTTTGTGTTTTAGTTTATGAATTATCGAATATGAAGGAAACAACTTTATTCCACATTTATCCTTTCTATGCCAACAATATTTTGAGAAAAAAACGTGAAACATGAAACGAAATATTCTAAAAATGTCTAATATTAGAAAATTCATTTATTGTAAGTACAAATGAAATAGTTTTAAATATTATACGTGTATTAAGTTTATCCTTACGATCGTCTTGTACTCGACAACTCATCTCGACAAAAAATAGTCCATAACATTCTATTGATTCTAAGTGCCTTATATATATTATCGTATTTTGTTTATTCCTCTAATTTTTCGTATGAAAATATTTAACTCTCTGCGATTAATTAATTATTTCTTTTAATAAATCTTCTATGAATGGTATTTTGAACATAATCTTTCTTTATGTAATATCACAGAACAGTTTCAGTGTGTGTTTCAGCACAATAAAATGTCTATGTGTTTTCCCAATAATTATTCGGAATCGGGTGCACTTCGTCGATTTTTACGACCTTCAAGCATACCGTCAGGGTCATCATTTTTAACACTTTTTCCCTGTACATGCTACAGCTGCTCGGACTTAGTTTCCGAAATATTCACAAAGAATTTCAATAGAATTTAGATTAGATTTTCTATTCTAAAGTAGGCGGCCCGATTTTTATACAGACCAATTCAAACTTAACTCATCGATGCTAATCATCTTTAATATAAATGGGAAAAGATAAATCCTTGAGTTATAATAAGTTGGGCTAGATCAATATCTGGCCGCTTCGAGGAGGTCGGTAACGCAAGACTTAATTTCTATTTCATTCGATGTTGAGGTAAATTTTATTATTAAAATTTATTTATTATTATTAATATACATTACCGTAAATACTTCTGTACATGACTCGGTGACTAAGAGAGTACAGGTTTATCACCAACTACGTTGTACATGAGGGGCATGTGTATATTTTGTATACATTATTTTGATCGATTGAAGGTCAACATAAAGTGCAGCTATATATTAATAGATCCAGATATTTATATCCATCTATTAATAGATTCATTGAAAATTATTTCACGCTGGCATTGCCGGCCGCCTGGTCGGATACTAATTTAGCCTAACTCGTAACACATTAATTTCTCTTTTCTGTTTATGCAATATTAAAAATAATTATCTTCTTGGATCAATGGGTTAAGTTTACGTTGGACGTTATAAAAATACGGCCACCTACTCCAGAATAGAGTATAATCTAGATTTTATTGAAGATTTTTGTGAATATTTAGGAAACTAAGGCCGAGTGGCGGTAGCACGTACAGGCAACAGTTGTTCAGAATGACGATCTTGACAGTATACTTAAAGGTCATAAAAATCGACGAGGTGCGTCTATTTTATCATATCTACAAAGTTATGAATGTACTATATGCATACTTATTTTTGTTTCTAGATGTATTTCTTGAGGACGTTGATACTAATCATCGCAGTCTTCACATTATCATTGGCGTTTAAGTTAAATGGAAAATATATAGGAGTTTATGATATGGAGAACATATTAAGCCACAAGAGACAACAATCACCTAAAGATCCTGCAATTAATTCCTTCCCAACCGAACCAGACCCTCCACTGATTCCAATTTGCGTGAAAGAAGGATATTTCCGAGATCCTTTCAATTGCAAGAAAGTTTATTATTGTACACATCCGAAAGCAGTTCCAAAGGCTTTCTATTGCGAAGATGACTTAGTATTTAACATTTATACGAATTGGTGCGATGATCCACGAAACGTGATTTGTTGATCGAATATCTAGGTATAACGTTCGAAATGTTTCGTAAGGATATCTTTGAATATACAACAATATTTATTGATTCTAGTATATATGGTTTAAGACTTGTAAATGATCTGTTACCTTCGTGTTAGTATTAACATCTATTTGTAATATCGTTTATGGTAAATTATCTAATTGTGTTCATTGCAAAAGTTACGTAGTAACTGAAATATCATGAAATGCATTCTTATATTGGATTTATTATGTATATATAAAATGTTACTTTATTTGCTTGCCTGACACGAATGTAAGTTTGAAATTATAGAAGGTAATGTAAATAAAATAGAAGAAAATTCAACGATCACGTAATTATAAAAATGGCTTAAAATAAAAGGAGACTTAAAACGTTTTACAAATGAAATTATTTCAAATATTCTTCGATGTTTCTAGAAGTGAAGACTCAACGAATACAATGAATCATGATTTTATTTGTTATATAATAATATCTACAATAAAAATACCACATCGTTTGAAAAACAATTTTCGTTACAATTATATAGTAATTTTATATAATAATATAATATTTAGGTTTTCGTTCCAAATAAGATGTAGCGATGAACATACACCTCGCAGTGGGAGTGAGAAAATACATTTTTTTTTTGTTGCAAATTCCACATTGATTTCTTCACTCAGTGTTATTTTTTTTTTCTTTTTCATCTTTTTTTTTTGCAATACGTAACGAACACACTCGAAACGGCACCGCGACGTATCGTTTTCTGATTATCGCGTTTCCTCTCGCTTGTTTCTCATTCGTATCTAGTGATTCTCGAGATGAAAAGACACACTTCTTTCACCAGCCGCGGTGTAAGGAAATCGCTTCGAGTGTCCCGTTCCTATCGTTTTCTTTTTTTTTTTTCTAGTTTTTGTCTGTTTTTTAAATATTCCGCGTCGCGAGTACGCTGGCCCGCCCTCTCCGCCATTTTTCTGTTTTTTTTTTTGTTTGTTTGTTTCTTTTGTTTTCATTTAGCGAGATTTATAGAAATATTGGACTAGAGTAATCCAACCTTTTCCTATCTCTTTCTTGTAACGCGAACATCCGCCCGCCTAATTTTTGTTTAACTACACTTAGTTAATAGTACCGTAATGTCATCTCAATATATATCATTGTATTAGTTGTCATAATATATAGAAAATACATATAACAATTATTTAAATGACTCACAATCAATCATTTGTTAGAATGTACATATATGTGTATACATACGTGTAGATATGTATACATATATAGATACACGCATACACACATGTATACATACATATATTTATATATATATATATATTTATTTATATATATATTTATATTTATTCATTTATTTATAATATTTATATTTATATTTATATTAATCGGTGTGTTAATTTTACATGATATTTTTTTACACTCGTCGTAGAGAGAGAGGAAAAGGATGCCGAGGAAGGATTCTGCGAAAGGAGGAGGGAGAGGAAGTATCTTTAAAAGGATTAGGAAAGGACTAGGATCAGGTAATTAATAGATCTTTCATACATTTACATTGTCCTCGTCGTACTACTATTTTAAAGTGAAACTCCTCAGGGCTTAGCCGATATCTTACAAACATTTCACTTTTTATTTTGTCTATCTTGTACTGTTGTACGTGTCCTCGCTCTTTTACGAACTATTTTTTGTTTTCGTCGTACCATTTTGTCAGGCGCGGAGCAGATGGAATTTCTCGTTACTCCATTTCTCTCTCGTATTTAATATCTCGTAATGCCTATCGAATGTCTTTTTAACCTTTACAAACGAATCTCTGCCTCTCGTGCTCCGAATACCGGGCGCTTCGCACTTTCTTTCCTCTCAAATTGTCTTTGATCTTTTCGGTAACGAGGCATAGAAACATTTACTCGTCTATATATATATCTAACATATTCGTGTATCAATACTCGGCTGAATTCTCGCTTCTTCTGCCGATTTCTATTTCATTCTGTAATCGGAGTTTCAACCACGGCCGCTTCGATTCGATCTTTCAGCTGCCGCGTTTTCGAAATATTTCTTTCGCGTACACCTGCTCCTATATGGTATAAAAGGACAATAGCGCGACATTTGCTTTCTCTTACTCTTTTTTTCACTTTTGTAAAGCAGCCACGATCACGAAAATCGTTAAGCAATAATAACATTGATAACTACTCGCGATTCAATGTATTTTATCTTCTGATTATTTTTGCAATTTCACTCTCAGTTCGATCCTATCGTTCGGTGCTCGCAACGATCCCTGGCAAATCGTTTCCCAAGATTTGCACGAAGACACCGTGTCCAATCGGATGACGTAATTCGAATGATGTCACATTTAGAAAGTTTAGAATCGGCACGCGATACGAAGTTCGGTAATTCGCTTATTGTACGAAGCAGGTCTTTTGAGATTGATTCTTGTGCTTACAAACAATTGTATACGCTATTGTACGCGAAGAAAAAAAGGACGAGAGATCCTCTCTTTCTTTAATCGTTAAAATTTCTCTGAAATATCTACCTATGTTCGTCTACCGTCTCTGTAAATGGTGTCAAATTCTTTAACGTTAAAACATTCTCAAAACGTCGTTATGCTTCTCTTCCCTTATTATCCATATTGAGCGGAAAGGTATTGCTGTGTGGTTTCTCGTCAAGAAGAATCCTGTCTTTTGATATGTCAGACGTCTAGCTGGCTCTCATTCTCTCACTCTCACACTCTCTGCTTTTGATTTTTTCTTTCTCATTCTTTATTTCCATCGAATCATAGGGGACCAACGAGCTTCGACTCTGATCTTTCGCACGAACGTCGTTTAACGATTAGAAATTTGTCGTTTCATAAAAATTTTCAACTCGATTATAACTTGTCAAATATTTTGAACTTTCGTAATTATTTGAAACTTTCTACGCGTACTGAGAATCCACGTCGAGAATTGTTCGTACACGTAATTCGAAGATTATTTGTTGCAATTTCGAGAAGAGCGGTGAATTTTTAATTTAGAAAACTAGCGCTGGTCTTATCGGAATAGGGATTTATACTTCTGCCATTCTGTAGAAAGATCAAAGCGAAACTCTGATCGACCTCTGTAGACTTTTTCCGTGTGCACTCGCGAATGCAAACGAATAACATCGATAAACGTGTTTGCTATGTACACACACAAAGAACACCGACAAGAAATATACGATAAATAAATACAAGAATTATCCTAAAGAATGTCCAGTCCTGTTCTTTGATTATTCGATTAACGCGATGATTTTTTACTTTAATTTTCCCTTCCATTAAGCGCGAACAGCTTAACAAACTTTTGCAAAGCGAAAATTATCGATGATTGTTAGGAATTTTTCTATATTTTCATCCTGTTAAAAATCGTTCGATTCCCATTCGCACGGTACCACAAATTTTCCATTATCAATCAACGAGCGAAAAAATCGCCTGCTTCCCATCTGTCCACGTCAACGTCCACCTTTCATTAACGCTTTCGCTTTACTACGTAGCTTAAAAATACGAACAAAATTATTCGACGAACAATCCTATCGGGAGCATGATTAAACGTCCCGATGATCGATGTTCGTATCTAGATCTGTGCATTTTGATTTGGAGCTTCAGCCACGGTTACTGTGTACACTGTATAATATATGTATATGTTTCACATAAATAGCAGCTAGCACGCAGCGAAGCGCGAGCGAGGGTGCGTCGATCTCTTCTCCAAAGTGGAGAAAATTCTTCTTCGATCGACAGAGACCGTGCTTTCTTCGCGGAACTATGCACTCGAGAGTCCAATAATCACGGATAATTGTTCTGCGAAAAGCACTTTTAATACCATTCGATCATTTCCATCTTGTTTGCTTGCCCGATCTTTTCCTCCTTATACAACCTTCTTCGTACTTCGACAAATTGTTCTGCATTTTGATTGTCAATTTTGATTCTTCGATGTTTTCTTTGAAAGATGTTCGATTCTCGAGCGCAGTCTGTATCATACGCGATGTCGCTTCGATCTCTTACGCGTCTAAATTGAAACACACGAGTCGTGGAATTGATGAGGAGTATCGGAGGGGATTGGATCGAGAGGATCGAAAGGATTTCGTGCACCTTCTTGCACACCGTTGCTCACATATAAAATCCAGACTCTTTATACAGAATATTATTGCATACTACACGTTCGTCGCTCGCCGGCTACGATTCACCACATTTGCACTAACACATTTGCGCTAGAACGTACTATAACGCGTACGTAGAGGCGAGTGGAAAAGGAACGAGAGTGGATTCAGCCTCGACGACGTAACTTATTGGGAGGAACGGAAGATTCACGGAACGACATAGCCGAGAATTTTTGATAATTTTATCGCAGCAGTGTTTCTTTCCTTTTTTTTTTTTTTGATTTGCTACACCGACTCAGGTGATGCGCCTTTTGATTACAACGACGATATTTGGCACGGTATTTATTGTTAAGCGTTACGATTCTCGCTCTCATTTTTTTTTGTCAAATAATTTCCTCTTTCTGCTTGATCTTCGTTGTTTCTGATTTTTCGCACAGTGTAAATAGTTTCCTGCCTCTTTATAGAGTACTTTGGCGAGGTATCAGCGAAAGAAATTTTGCAACGTTCCTTCTACGAGTTTTGATAAACGTAGAGATTGATATTTTGATTAGAGCAGATAACCTGTATCGAGCCTTTCATCGCTATAACAGTCACTCGACGAAATGTGAATTTAAACGTTGAAAATTCAGTTTTGATATTTGCCTTTAAGACACTGACTTCGAACGTTAATGTTTAGCAAGCAGGACACGATCGCAAAATAAAATTCGATGACAACTTGCTTCTAATAAAATTATTTACTCGTAGAGATATTCCCGTATGTATAAGCGTTTATATTTTTCTAGTAGCGACTGACGTAGCGAAAGGGTTAAACATTTTACAATAATTCGATCGCGATAGAATCTTTGATACTTTATGGGAATATATCGAGTATAATTTTTCTACCGTAAACTTAGGTATCGGCTTCGAATTCTATACATCACGACGCATTCCAAATAAATAAATTACTCCGTGTCAATTTTGACGAAGACATCGTCTTCATCTTCGAGCCTTTCGAGAAGCCATCGCAGTTACGGAAATTATCATCGAAAACACAATACTCTGTCGTTCATGGTTAGACTAGACATCGAATCATTGCTTCATGATTTTTTCACAAGTTCGTTTCATTCTCTCCAAATCATGCTTCGATTATTAAAGATCGACTTTCGTTTAATTCTTGCTAACTTTCGGTCTCGCCACTGGCGATAATTACCGGGTCATAATCTTAAATCTAGTCGAAAGAACGTAAACGTTAAAAAATATTTCGTATTCTCTGGAGTAAAATGGAAATTCTTCTGAAACACGCGAGTGGCGAAGACGGCGCGAAACGACCGGTGACTGTTCGTTTCTCGACTATTTCTGAAGAATTTTCTCAACGTATTGTTCGTATTATACGATCGTTCTCAGTATCGGAGCTCGTAAAATAAGCCAATGTCTACAAGAGTTTCAAGAGGAAGAAGACAAATCTTCGCAAGATCGACGTACTATGTAACAAGCGGATACGAAGATACGTGATAACATACTTGGAGAGAACTCTTTATTGGCACGTGATTCAATTTGATTCTCCAATTCGACACACGCTATCGTTTAAAAATCTTATTCTTTTTTTCCTTCTACGCTTAAAAAACACCTAAATTACTCATCCATTCAACCAATAAAAAGCAGCGTGCATCGTATCCGCTTCCTCTAGCAATTAGGTGCACTCGTATCTATCTGAAGAATGAGAAAATATAAGAAAGAGGGGCGAGGGAAGAGCGCAGGACTACTATAGATGCCAAAGAGGCGCAATTACTTCGGCTCGTTACGAATTAATATTTCGCATACATTTCATTCATACACAGGGACACGACACGCGCGTATTTAAGGACTAACTAACAGAGGATTGTCTGCGTAAAGGGGTTTCTCATCCGATTCGATGCATCCATGAGGCAGCAATCGCTGTTACGCTCTCTATGAAACGTCCTCGAATTTCATTCGAACGCTGTCGTATAATTCGTTTCCCTCGTTACGTACTATCATCGTCGCGAAACGATTTGTTCTTTCTCCTGGAGAAAGAAATATTACACACGATTCCGTTTAAGCGCGTCATGAATGCAGAACTCCCTCGGCCACGACACATTTGCTATCTACCGAGATCTACTATGTACATCAATTCCTTTTAGACATAGCTAATATTTCGTTCCTCGTCATAGTTAAAAAGATTATTACATTATGTATAGAGCCGCCGGAAAGAAACGGCGTACGTACGCGCAATCGGAACACTCGCTGCATTTCCTTTCCTACCTCTTTCCTTTCGCTTTCTTCTCGCATCTTTTCTCTTGCGTATTTCTCGTATAACACACAGTATACACATATACATACATACACACGATGACGCAACACTCGTATTCCATTCTGCTCTGACACCTTCGCCGTCTATCGCAACACCAAACGATTCCTGCCACGAACGAAAATGTCCACATTTTATCTGCTTGTTCGCTTCTTTTATTTAGTTCATTCGCCGTTTCTCTTTTCATCTGTTGCTAACCGAGGATTTGGAACGGGATGGGCCCGGAGTGCACCGCGGCACAAGTGGTTCTATCGCTAAGCCTAACAACGGCTCGATGATCAATTTCGTCGTCGAGTTTTCCATTCCTTTCCCTCTTCTTACTTCCGTTCGCGAAATCAGTTCCCAACGCGATACGATACCCGACGCTCGCCTCGCTTCTGGCCAACTTTCGCGAAAACGCTGGCGGCATCAAACAGCGTTAAAAGCGTAGCGTTTTTCTCAAGCGTTAGAGGGATGATTCTAGCTAATCGAGGGAGCCGATCGAGGTTTCTGAGTATGTCGACGAAACTTCGAGCGTCTCTTGCACGATAACGCGACACGATACCGACGTTTAAACTAAATTTTTCTATCGTTTATCTCGCTGAATAAATTCCACGAGATGATCATACGAAATAATAATTTTGATAGAGGTAAGGCTTAGTGCAGAATGGATTAACTTGAAGACTTGTTCGGAGCAATTAACTCTTTCGCTAACACAGGCACATACGCTACGAAGGGTAAACATTTCCGACAACGAAGACACGTTGCAGAGTTAACGACATTTCTTCGCTATTCGTAAACTTGAGATCAATTTTTTGTCAGGCAGTGGAAGTAGAGAGAAACTGAGCAATCAAAACGAACGCTTTTCTCTTCATTACGCGTAATCAGACGGAAGAAACGTAAAACTACATTCTTATGCACGATGGCAATACCTGCGTGCTTTGGCACATCGTTACGATCCGTCAGAACTGATAAAACATCGTTACGAGTCGTTTTTCGCAACGAAACACTCGGAGAAACGAAAACAGGTATCGAAGAGAAAACGTGGTCGTAGAACGCGGACGATTGTGCGCTTTGATCATTCGATTACTCGAATATACTTTCTATTCCATCTTTTAAATACTGTGCGTCTTTGTATTATAAAAAATACCAATTCGCATTTCGGAAATTGCCTTGTTTCTTTGCTCTTTCTACGATTGTTAAAATCGTTATGAGAGTTATTATTGGTAAAATTGACGAGTCGTTAAATCTGCAATGAAATTACTGAAATTAACGCGACTGAAATTATTCGAGGAGCAGATATAGTTCGCAGCAACGATCGTTTAAGATCGTATCAAAAGAGGAGAAAAAAGTGTATTCTTATCCTATCGAAGAACACGCTTCACTTTTCCTTCGAACTGATATCAAAAACCTTCGATTTCGTTCTCCCGTTCTTTTTGCTTCTCCTCGGTGTCTCTTTCTCTCGTTCGTTCTCTCGTTTTCTCACTTCTTCTAATATCGTAGTTAAAAATCAATGATTAGTTACCAGAACACAAGGCACTTGGCTTACACATCGTACATATTTTTATTCTTTTTTCTTCGTTCTTTTTTAATCTCTTTCGTTACAAAGTCGCTTGCTTTTGGTGTAGCTCGGTGTTGGGATAGCTTGCGCAGGACGCACCGCACACACGAGACGAACGACGCGAGACATCGATTATGTTCGTTATAGTTCGAGAAGCAGCTGACTCGATTCGCTACCACTAGTTATTATTTACAATGTGTTTACAATTGAAAAATATTGTTATAATATAATCTACCCCACACTGAAAATACCAACTTGTTTTGTTTATTAAATCGAGTCTCGTAAGACGTTAATAGCGACTAGATTAATCGACTGATAAATCAATGAAATAGTTTAGACGTTTGAAACGAAGTAATTGTAACTTGGTAAATAATAAAAAACAGAATTGATTATATGGAAGTAAATTTAAAAAGTTATCGAAAAATATAATGATAGAATAATCGTGTCTATTACGTTTCGTTGCTTCTTAAGTTATACTAAATAACTCGCTCAAAATTAAATGTCCTTCCTTCTTCCTTAGGAATCTTTTTAATTTGCTACACGTATGTAAGATTAGTTCTGTAACAATTTTAAGTAGAAACAATGGTAGTAAGTCGTCACTCCGAAGAACATTTACATCGTATAAAAAATCCTATACACTATTTACGGTACTAATATTTCGTTTCGCCTCGTACGAAAGTTTTCAAATAGATGCACGAATAACGATTAGCTACGTTCTTTTCTCAAGAAGTGTACATTCAAATGAGGTTCCATTTAGCGCTACATCACATCGATTCGTCTACTAACCGCTAAATTAGCAACAATCACGTTAATATCGACTAAAATCGTTCATTTCGCGTCTCGTCGTCGGTTGCAGAGTGCCTTGCGACGTATCATGGAAATAACACGCAGCAATTACTCACAATATCGATAGAAGAAAATAGTCCATATGTGTATATATATATACATATAATATATACATATGATATATATAATACATATATATATATATATATATATCGCCACATATATATATATATATATATATATATATATATACGTACTATATATATATATATATATATACTACGTATGCAATGCAGTTTTAATATATATTATATACATATATTATGTATATATATCATACATTATATATTACATATATGTTATACATATAATATATAATATATATATTTATTTATTTATTTATTTCATATATCCATTGCTCATCATCCATATCAATTTATAAACGACGGTTAGATTATACATTACATCTGAGTATTAAAACATCTTTTCTTTCTTTCTCTTTCACGCTTGTATTTAATTTCCCGCGGCGGTATTATTCCACGGTTGTACGCATCTTTTAAGCTTAATACTCTCGTGCACTCGTGAGCCAGGGTTTTCGGTAAGTTTCCTTCGATATCATCGAAAGGACAAACATCCGGATCGGTCGATCGAGGAAAGACTGAAGTTTCGTTCAGCTAATCCGCGAACCATTTCGTCGACTTATCTCGAGACACGCGAATCGTCGAATTTCTGCAACAAGCGGATCGAATGTTTCAAATTCGATCGAACGTGCTTCGATCGCGCAGCCAAACTTCGATCGCGATTTGTTCACGCGGAATGATCGGAAACTCAACCGATTTTCTCAAGAATTTGATGAATAAGTTGATCGACGGTTCGACGATTGCCATTTGCAAAGCATCGACGATCGTTTCGTTGCAAAATATCGCCGCAAATATATCGAAGTGTATCGATAAGAATTTAAACGAACACGATCGCGACAAGTCGACTCGCAATTTGCGAAGATCGTTTTCCTGTATATTCGACGACTCTGTTTGGGAGTTTTACATTGTTGAAAAAACTGAACGATCGAAGCAAGCCACTGCCTGCCTGGTTTTCCAAAAATCTGCCCGTTCCATCTGTGTTTCCTTTTACCGAGTACCGAAGTCCCATCGCTCACGATTCCGAAGCGCGATCTGTTGTTTCCTTTTTACTCTTCCTTTTTCTTTATCTTATTTTCTTTCATCTAAACGAACAACATCGAGATTTAAACCGCGACCTATCGCGAAGCGCGTCGTCGCTGCCTACTCCCTGCACATAATCGGCGCCCATATATATATAAATATATATATATATATATGAATATATATATTTATACATGTATAAGTATTTATATATACAAATATATATATATATATAAGTATATATATCCCCACATATCTATATAATAATTAATAATAATTAATAGTTAATAATAATAATAATAATATCGCCCTTTCATATCCAATATGTATATATATATATATATGTGTGTGTGTGTATATTAAATAAAATCGTATGTACGCAATATAATGTATAATCACTAGACCAATGTATATTAGTATCGCTCTTCGAACGTAATACTGATGCATAGGAACTCGTCGCTCCGGCTAAGCCAAACTGACACGCGTCAACATTTATCTCATTGTTTTTCCCCCTCATCGATGGAATCCTTCTTCCTGCCTTCAGTTTGCATCGACGCTTTCGCCGGACCTTGAGCTCCTCGATTTTTGTCCACTGACGTTAAAGTCACAAACGTGCGCGCCTATAAACTCTCGTTGATCCGTCTCTTTGTAAGCTTGCTTAAATATTCACACATCGCGCAAGGACGTCGTAGCACCTCGGCCGCAAAGACTTCGTTAAAACTTCGTTAAAATGACGAAAAGCAAGCGATTACATCGTGGCTATCGACAGACTAAAGAGGTATACTAACACAGTGATCGATTCGAAATTTTCACGAGGCCATGCGTAACTGGACAAAATCGACGTTCCTTCGGTTTTGATTTATTCAAAGGATCGACGACGAGTCAGAGACGCGCGCGTTGGGTTTCAGAGGATCAGCTGCGACGTTTGTGCCGTCTCTGTTGGCCGAAGACCAATGTGGTGGAGTCGCGTGTCGAGGGGTTTTTCATGCCTCCTATGGGGTCTTTCGTTCCTCTCTCCTCGTAGATCGGGGAGCAAAGTTAGTTCAATAGGCCTTCGGATCGATTTTCGATCGTTTTCGTCCACGACTCGGTACCACATCGCGCTTCAAATTGACTGAACTGTGTGTAAATGTGTGGAAAGCCACGCTATCGTTTCCCATGAGCTGATTGCATTTTTATCGAATGTCGAGCTGCGTGAAAGCGCAGTCGAAAAAGAATCTTTCGAATGGAAGAATTTATAGAATTAGTCCAACTAGTCTATACTATATCAATGTGAAATTTGACGAAGAAAGTTGAAAAGCAACGTTTAAGTTTATTTAGATACTTGCTAAGTAAGGGTAGTAAAAATGTTGCTCACGAGGGACGATCACGGGACGTTTCATCATCAAATCCCTTCGAGCGGAATCCCTCACTCGGCCAGCTGTAGTTAGCGCATACGTCATCTAACACAATTAATAATATATTGTCCATATTGCTTATGGCACCGACTTT
Source organism: Bombus confusus (assembly GCA_014737475.1). NCBI lineage: Eukaryota > Metazoa > Arthropoda > Insecta > Hymenoptera > Apidae > Bombus > Bombus confusus. The sequence goes on from JACXIV010000100.1 coordinate 1,757,376, forward strand.
TGAGCGATATCATTGCAAATTTTTCTTCTTTTTTTTTTGTTTGTTGTAGAGTTACGAGAGGTTCGTCTGCGCTTTTCCTGGCGTAGCCTCAAAATCGGCTGCCTCGATATTCTTCCTTTCACGCGAGTTTTGAGCAAAAGACAATACAAGAGTCGGAGAGAGAACGGTGTTTTTTTTTCTTTTCCATCTTTTTTTTTTTGTTAATCGTTTCGTTTAAAAGACTAACCGTGACGAGGATATTTTAATGTATACAGCTACACCTTACAGGTAAGAACTAGTTGAGCAGAGAAGTGGAAAAAACAACGACAGCGCGGACACGCGTCCACACCGATATTGCTATCGAGCACACGTTTCTTCTTTCACTCTATCGTAATAATTATTGCGATAATAACCGTGCGATAAAAATGTCCGTGTCACATGAATATTCTGCACCGTGCTGTTCTGACGTTCTTTATTCGCGATTTTTTTCACGACAGCAAAACGAGTCAACGATAAGGGCTGTCTAGAACAAGGGATCTTTGAACATGAAATCGAAAGATTGTTCGTATCGAACGAACGAAAATCGAATAATCGAAGGGTTCGAAAAGTCGAACGAATCTAATCTCGCAAAGTTGTCAGGCAAAAAAGACAGAGAGACGACGATGGTTTTGTCCGAACGAGATCAAAGATTCCCAATGCCTCGCGTTCTACGAATTTATTTCTTTCCCTTTTGTTTCTCTTTCTCTATTTCTCTCTTCTCTTTCTTTCTTTCTTTCATTTTTTTTTTTTTTTGTTCCGTTATCTTCGTGTATTTAGGATCGAATCGATCAGTTCTCATGTGAAACGCGACATTACGTATCCGTGGCTCACCTACAGCTGACCATGCTTCGAATACATTTAAAAACACTATTAACAATACATCTCGTTTTTCGTTTTTCCGTCGTAGTAAAAGTTATAATAGAGAATAGTATTAACATCAAATAGAAGAGTATAAAGAACCATGCTGGCGTATAGAGATAGATATTAAAGTAGGTAATAGGTAAGAGGACGATAGATTACGATATCAATATAATCCAATAAATAACTTTTCACTTGTTTAAGAGTAGTTTTTTTTTCTTGCATAAACGATGATGATCATTTAGTAGACTTTTTTTTTCTTTTTAATACAGTATTTTGAGCACATTCCTCAGGTGTATAACCACGCTACACTTTCTTCGCCGAGTTGTACCAATATATTTCGCAACGTCACCACGCCATTGCTTCGATTTGATTTATCGACGATATGAGACGTATCTTTTCCTTTTCGCAGACATACGAGTTACGGCGTGTTAATAAATTATTAAATAAAATTCGACTAATGAAAATCAATCACATTCACGATGAACAATGGTAACGACAGAATCGAAGACACTACGTTGCCTTGGTCTGCTTAATCATTTAAATTAACTACGAATATAATATATACGTATATATTAAAATATCGTTAAATAATTTTGTACTTCGTCGAAGTTTCAAAATTAATCAGCGCATTGTGAAACAGTTTGAACTATACATTTTTGTTCGTTAAACACTTAGATAAATATAATGCGTAACGTCTAGTACGATATTAAATAAATTGCCTAACAATTTCATGCTCGATAAAAATTAAACTAAACTTTTCAGGTCGTGCTTAAATAAAATTTTTGCTTAAATAAAATCAATTTCACTCGGTCTGGATAGTCACATGGAATTAAATGTAATAAAGTTAATCTCCGAATTCGAATCTGCTACGCTTTTCGCTCGGTTGTACGATTTTGCCGGTGGAAACAAAAATTTCATGCGATGAACGTAATCCGTTTCGTCGTCAATCTATCTCCATTCACTCGATGTTATCCGCTAACTCGACTAATGGCAGTACAATATCGGTACAACTCACTAATTGATGGCACGGGTCCGCCTATGTACAAATATGTAATACCATATACCACATACCATTTAAATACATCACATATTTATCATTTTTTTTTTGTTATATATATATTCTCCATATAGATATATATATATATCATTCTTTTTTTCTGTGACGTGGAGGGACTCGTTTGTACAATTCATGCATATATTCGTTACTGTTTCATTGCTTCGTTTTATCGTACCTTTCCTCAAAATTCTGAGTAATCAGCCTCCAGAATTGCCTCTTGCGTTTACATTTGCCAAACAAATCCAGAGAGTGTCGCCGAGCTTGAAACTTTCTCGTTACGGGAGAAATAACGTAGAATAATTACATTTTATTAAGTACACATAATCTTATCCAAGCAGGCTGATTAAAGGCTAACTAAATTTTAAGTACATAATTACTTTTGTTTTTTCTTAAACTCGAAACGCGATTTAATAAGAATTATTCAACTACGAAATCATCGAAATATTTAATTCGCTTGTATTTTAACAACTAACGATCGTGATCTCTGGATTTGATCTCGCTGCTGTAGAATAATTCGAACACTTTCTCCTTCTTTTCTCTTTGCTCGATCTCTCGTTTCTTTTTTTTTTTCATTTTTTTAAATCACTAACTACGTCGTGTTTCACCTCGAATCGTTCTAAATCTGATTAAGAGTTAGATTACGTACATATAATAAGAATTACATTAGTAGAAACGTAGTTTCTGTAACAAGTGTATTGTCTTAAATGATATGTCTGCTAATTTTGTTGCATTTCGACTTATGCCCCGAACCTGCGATCGGGATTCACGTATATAACACTTTTACACCTTAAATGAACTTATTTTTAAATACTCGAATCACCTAGGGATCTTAGTTAGTATAGTTAATTATAGATTTCTAGGATTACGCACCTTATTCGACTTATTTCTTTCTCTCTCTCTCTCTCTCTCTTTCTCTCTCTCTCACTCTCTTTCTCTCTTTCTCTCTCTCTCTCTCTCTCCCTTTCCTTCTTTACTGGAGGCCGTTCACTCAGAGTTTACAAAATCGTGTGTTCTTCTATGGTCGTAAAAGAGGTATACCCATGGGCCGTAAGTATCCGTGATATTCGCGATTTAAGATTCGAAAATAAGTACACGCGTCGAACGTTTGAACGATAAAATACTGCTTCGATTTATTTATTTATTTATTTTTTTCATTGCTATGAAACGTGGTCAACGTGATAAAAATATTTCTCTCGAACGAAACGATCGTTCGTTGCGTGTCTGTGGAACGATATTTAGGTATCTAGGAAACAAGGATCCATTATTTCTCGGCGGTTTTCTCTTCTCGAGAGATGATTTTCTTGCTTTAAGTAGATAGAACGGTGCCCTTGGCCATACGCCTTTCTCTTCTTTTTTTCTTTTTCTATCGATACGCAATTCTTGCCTGTAAATGAACGAATGGTGCGTGGCCGGAACGTTTGTCGTTTGAACAGCGCGTTACACATTTCTTTCTTGATTTCATTTTCGTCGGTGAATCAGGGGATTGAGAAGGGGGTTGGAAAGGGAAAACGTGGAAGAAACACAAGACACACACGCATAAAGGACAGACGATTCTCTCGTAAGCTTAAAATTCAACGAATCTGCTCGAATGCGGAACGTCAAACGGAAGTATCTCTCCTTTCTCCTAGATCTTTCTCTCTTTCTGTTTCGAAACGTGTTTGTACGTTGGTCGTAACGATAATCTTTCCTCGCGTATTTTTCAGACTAAAAAAGCAACATTGGAAAATTTCAAGCCATCCCTTCTTTCGTTCTCTTTTCTCTTCCTTTCTCCCATTTTGTTTTCGTTTAAAAACCTGGCAGATTCTTTAAAAGCAATCCTCAGTCACTTGCATCTCTTTTTTTCGCTTTTTTCCCCTTTTTACACGTGAAAAGTTTAAAAAGTTAAAATGTATATCGTGGTTTTTTTTTTTAATTCCTTTTAATGGTAAAAGTTAATAAGAAGAAGAGTGTTAACAATAACAATATCTTTAAGGTAGAATTAGAGCAGCTACGATCGGCGGACAAGTCTGAACGACAATCTCTCGAGCGACGCCGACCAATGGATACATGTATACGTTTTAACGTTCACACGGATCGTGAAACGTGCCAAGAGCACGTGTCAACGCCGCGTGTAGCTTTTCTCGTATATCTTTTTACTTGTAAAATTTCGCCGAGAACGATGTTCCTGTATATACATCTAAAACAAGCAAACAACGTGATACAACGTAACTAAAAACAAGCAACATCGAATTTCTGCCGTTCCGCGGCTGAATTTCCTACGGCCACGTAAATATTAATTAAACGATATAATTGCTAAATAATCGCTAACATAATTATTACTCGTTAATTAAATTACATTTGTACTACCTATCGGATAAAGTTTCGAAACGTAAAAGCGAGACAACGTATTGTCAACACCACGGTAACAATTTATAAAATTAACGCAAACGATCATTTAAGGCACCTTACATACAGGAACATCGTGCAATTCCGTTAAAACGAAAGGATACAAATTTGCCAAGCTCGTATCCAGTTGCTAGCGATCGTCGTTGGCTCGAGGGTCTCGCCTCGTAGTCCCTAGTAAGGTAGAAAATCAAGCCAAGTATATATACTTTATTTATAATATAGATCCCTCCTAAAACAACCTAAAACCTAACCTACGTATTTTTTTTTTTTGCGTTAAAATTCATTCGAATTGTACATACAGACACTGACGTTTAGAATTATGTACAGACATGTACACGAATTATGTACACATAGAGTGGTGATCTAAAGCGATCATTGTTAGTCGAATAATAATCCATCTCTTTCTCCTTTCTTTCTCTTATCTCTTACGTTTTCTCTTGTTCGCATCTCGATTTATTTAAATAAACGCTCTCTGCCACGTGTCTGCGTTCGATGCGCGTATATATAATGTACTCATGGCTGTATGTATAATTAATTTATGTTACAGTTCGATCGCGATCGCACGACCGATCGCGGCCCGAAGTGAAACTTGAACAACGTGTCTCTCTCCCTTAATCTTTTCTTTCTTTCTTCTATAGAGGACTATATCTCGCCTAGGCTACGAGTCATCTTCAAATTACATCGATCTGTTTATACATATGTATAATATGTATATATATATATATATATATATATAATATATATTAAAATTTATTCTGACAAATATAGTTAATATATATATATATTATATATATTAAGTAACAGAGGTAACAAAAATCTTGGGGAGCTTCAACAAATCTACGAACGTTTTCTCTTGACGATTGATCGCTTTACTTATCGACATTTAAATACGCTAAATGTAAATTTAAACTAAGTAGAACTAGAGCGAACGTGCAACAAGTCGTATTAATTTTAGAAGGACGGGATGTGCTCGCGAACCGTTTATAAGATCGTTACCTTTCGTGCGCTTTTCAAAACAAGATCAATTTTAGATTAAGTTCATCTTATATTACACTACGTTCGTGTTATATTGAACCAATTAGCTTTATACTTTAATTTATGCCTCTGTTTATTCTAGTCGTCTCGTTTTTCATTCGAATCTCGTTGAAAAATATCCGAAAGAAAAGATTCTTCTAATCGCAGGTTAAACGATTCGATTCGTAAGCCGATCTCGTCTACGATAAATCAAAAAAAAAAAAAAAAAAAAAAAAAAAAAAAAAAAAAAAAAAAAAAAAAAAAAAAAAAAAAAAAAAAAAAAAAAAAAAAAAAAAAAAAAAAAAAAAAAAAAAAAAAAAAAAAAAAAAAAAAAAAAAAAAAAAAAAAAAAAAAAAAAAAAAAAAAAAAAAAAAAAAAAAAANGAAAAAAAGAAGAGAAAATAAAAAAAGTAATGAGAAGTAGATAGTGAAGAAAAGACGATTAAAATTAATGTAAAACGTTTAAAAAATGACAAAGAGGCAACAGGTAACAGTTAATGTCTTGTGGCACAATCCTGGGAACATTTCACGTGCGTATAGCCGTAATAGGTACATCGAAAACTGCGAATAATCGTTACATCGCACTAAATCGTGGCTAATTCCCTTATCCTGACTCATCCAGTCAAGTTTTAACCTCCGCTAGATTGCTACTTTGAAAAAAAAAGAAAAAAAGAAAAAAAGAAAGAAAAAAAAGGAAATACTTAAAAACACCAACCAGTGTGTCGCTCGTGTAGGACACGATCTTTCCTGTAGGCCATTTGGTTCGTCGATGACGTTTTCACGCGTCTCCAATATCCTCTTTCGTTAATCGACAAAACGAAAATGATCGATAAAACAGACGGAAAGCTTGCACGTTCGATTATTATCCCATAGACAAATCCAACCGATCGCTGTTGACCGCTGCCGTTGCTGGACTGTCGCGATGTTTCGTCCATCCCTCGTTTGACACGAAATGGTGGACTTGCGTTACCCTGTCTCCTCGTTGAACAGAGCTTCGACTACGGCTGCCAAGTATAACACCCACGCGATATCTCTATCCTGGTTTCGTCATTTTCAGTATCTAGATTTCTTTTCAAAAATTAGAATTTCCATTCTGATCGTACTTGTGTCATTTCTGCCTTCTTTTGACGGTTTCTTTCCAGATCTGTTGCTAACAAAGGATAGAGGTACCTCGGGATACCTTCATCTTCCGATGCGCGTGTTCCGCACCTATTTGTGACCACGTGTGTATAACTTATGGTGTGACTGGCCTGGCAGAGAACACGCGTCATTTCGCTTCTCTCAAGTCCATAGCGCGTACAAGAGGTATTTCTCGTTTTTTTTCTTATTTCATTTGTTTTCTTCTTTTCATTGTTCTTGGAACTATATTATCTACCATACTGAAGTGTCCGTTTCTCATTTTATAACTCGTCTGGAACGTCAGTTAACGTTTTGCCTCTGTGTAGGAGGTTTCGAGACACGACTCTCTCTCTCTCTCTCTCTCTCTCTCTCTCTCTCACTCTTTCTCTTTCTGTGGATTGACACTGGAATCACTAACTTTTGACGCGTTTTCGTCCTGCCATCGACGATCCTTCGACGATCGTGATTTATTGTTTTCTAATTTTAGTTTTTCTTAGTAGTGCCTGCCTATTAACGTAGCGCGACCGTAAAATACTTTCCTACCGTACCGTTACAGCCTTCGTTAAGGTAACTTTAGTTGAACCGGCTGGGCATCGTCCTATGGTGGTCTAAGCCGGGTTGGGTTGTGCCATAAATGCGCTTGATTCTGAGCGCCGGTGTCACTATTGCTTGGAGGCAGTTGTTGCTGATTGAAGTCTTGGACCTGCGATGAAACGCTGCTTGATTGTTGTTGCTGCTGCTGCTGCTGCTGCGACTGTTGTTGCTGTGGTTGTTGCTGCTGACGCTGTTGTTGGGATTGCTGCACCTTCAATTGCTGCTGTACAGGCCTTTTACATTCCTGTCCCGTTGAATCGGGCGAGGGCACCGGCCTGTGAGATTTCATGTGCGCGCTTCTGCTTTTCACTTTGTTGAAAACTCTGCAAAGACAAATTGAACGATCCTGTTAGTTCAATCGACGATTTACTGTTGGAATTAAGTTGCAACGGATTAGACTGCACATAGGTAAATGTAAACACGATGCCTGGGATCGGTACATAACACACAGACTATGCGAGTGAATGAAATTGAAGCCATTGAGATGTGGGTAACATGAATAATATCGTATCGAAGGGGGATCTTTCGTTTCGTTTTTCTAATCTTCTGTTTCTTTAATAAATTCCTGTATAATTTCGATGATTCTGAGTGTTTGTCATTCTTGTCGAACGTATTTTCAACAATGCGTTCGGTACTCGTGATCGTGACGACAACGACGTATGAACATTGAGCTAATTAATGACAGATCATGCGTACGATGCGCTGCAACATTAATTATCGATTCCATGGTGATGCAAGCATTCTAAATATTTATTGCCGGAATTATTCACCTTGACGTGCGACGTGTAACCATATTGCAACGATTGCAATTCAAATGAACGAGATCGAAATGCTGGTTTAACAGAGAAAGGAATGTAAGTGACAGCAACGTGAACGTAATTTAACGAGGGGAATAACAAATTTATCAAAAGATTGTATCGAGCAACCAGATACAGATGCACGATTCTTTTCACAGTGCATTTACAAACGATGGGAAGGAAAAAGAAAGAAAATTTGATTTACGTATCGTAGTCGGTTATGCTGCTACGTATCGTTAGAAATTTTGCACTATTTTCTCTACTTTATATATATATATATATATATATAATATATATATATATATATAACGTTAGTTAATATATATACGTTTTGCAACATCCAGTCTAGATCTCAAACGTATACGTTCAGGCGAATACATCGATTTAATTATATAATTATGCAGAGAGCGTTGCAAGCAGATTTTCAAACAAATTAATAAATTTCAAGACAAAAGGAATTAAAAGTAGAGAGGACAGAGACGATTAACAGACATCGATTAACAATACCGTTTTAAGAAATTTGGCGCAAGATACCTATGGTTGTTGAAAAGGTATGTACCAAGCAATTTGTTTCAGTACACTATATAGAGAATAGTGCGTTTTCATTGAACATATCCAATTTGCTGCAATAGCATAGTGCATGATTACTGTCCTACGTTAATATATAGTAAGTAAAACATCTATTAAAAAGCGGCGTTAACAGTATCTAGCAGCAAGTAGGATACAAGTATCGTAATGAGTTTTTTTGTGAAGATATGTTTGTAGTACAGAGTGCTAATGAATATCAAGGATATCTTTGGCTTCTGCGAATCATCGTTTCGTCAGCTTCTATTTTCTAAACACTTATTTTGCAACTTTAACGTTACAACAATTTCTCAAAAACCGTTCGGTCCAAGAATTCACTTTAAACTCTAAACTCTAAACTCTTATCTTTTCAGCAAACAATAAATCCAATCTCTTTCTTTTAATTATTTAATTACTTGTATTATTTAATACTAAGAAACATCCCTTACTATTATTACCAAGAACTACTATTAACAAAATATCCCTGTTATTCGCGAACTCTCCGTCGAGTATACGACACGTAACCGAAACTCGAATCTACNATTTAAAAAAAAAAAAAAAAAAAAGAAAAAGACGAGATAACGTATGCAGGAAGGTCCTCTTTCTTTCTCGGCCTGTTTCTCTCGGCCTCTAAAAAAAAAGCAAAAGGTGTTCTCTATAGTTGTGCTTGCGCCGATACTTGCCGCTTGTAACCCGTCGTGTCAATTAATTCGCTTGTGTCAGTGGCTAGCCGTCGGTTATTTTATTCGAAATGGACTTAATTTTTTCTTTAGATTAGAGATTGGAGACTTACTTCCCGCAAATCTTGCAGGGGTAGTGAAGTGGGGTGGGCACGGGTAGTTGTTGCTCAGAACTAGTGTGAGTTTGTGAGTTGGTGTTGACTGTGGCGTGGCCGGTATTGCCGGTTTGGGCGGTTTGGGTGCTTCCGGCCATCGTTACTGTTACACTTCCGCTAAAGCTCTGACAACACAAAGAAACACAAAGCCAAAATAAACAACACAAACAAACAACAACACGTACGACGACGACGACGACGACGACGATGACGACGACGACGACGGACAGAGATAAGTAAACGCACAAAACGTGTTTGGTTTTAACGCAACGCACAACGCGCTCGTACCTTGTGAGAAGAAAGCGTGAGAGAAAAGTAGAAACGACAGGTCCAACAACAAGTCACATGCGACACTTAAACGTTCACGCGTTGTCTACGCGTGGCGAGTGGTCACGCGCTGTACGTACAAATCGAATACGAATCGATCATTGTGAACTTTTGTAGATTTTTGCTGACATATTGTGTTACATTTTTCAAATTTCCGGTATTTTCAGCTATTTCCTTTTAATAGAAACGCCGTTTCGTGCATGCGTTTCTTTGAAAATTAATCTCTTTGCTTACTTTTCTTATATTCCGATAAAAATAGCGTAAATTGTTAGATTGTCTTAATATTTCTTAAAAATATGCTATTTGGTAACAATATTTGTTATAAGTAATACGTTAATGATAATTTGGGAGTATATTTGAGGTACGTTGTTCGAACGATTCGTATTCGATACTCGACGAGTAGTTAGTTTAATAATTAATAATAAAAAAAAAAATAGAAAAATAATAAAAGTTTAATGGAAGATACATTTAATAGTCTCGATAATATTCTAGACATTGAACGATCGATCTATGTTTGTTGTTAAAAAAAAAAAGATATACATATATAAAAGAATATTAAAATGCTCGATATTATATCGTATATTTTCCTAATCAGAAAGAAGCGGCGACATTAAGTTATATTCAGCAGCTAACAAACTCTGTTACTCTATTACTTTATTTATTAAAATCGTAATATTCGTTATCGTTTGGAGTTACTCGGTCTCATTGTATCAAATAAAGCTTGTAGGTAAAAGATAGAATACATAGAGGGCGATATAAAGTGATGGTACTCACATCTGGACAGTCGTATGCGAATAATCTCAGCTCTCCGTCGCTAGTGGTCAGAGTAGCCGAGTTCTCTCTCTCGTTTGTCTGTAACTGAAGAAGAAATTCAACGTGAAGCGAAAAATCAAACTTCAACCAAATGAATGTCAAGTACAAATATCACAATATTTAGGAATTTTACGACCGTGATAATCAAATTTCTATTAGAGTCTTCGATCCTCGTAGGATATAAGCGCAAGGATAATTTTCTATGCTCCAAAACGAAATTAAAATCGCAAGAGAATTCTTTGTCCGTACATTTAAACGTCCCTCGAACGCATAAGCATCCGTGATTTAACGACGATGTTATTCGAATTGATCTCGACTGCACCTACCAGAGTGCGATGAAGAATAGATTTGTCTTCGCTGAAGTCCATCTCCGTGACCGACGCGATGGCGTCGCGAAGCTCTTTAGTGTCCTTGGAATCCTTGATCTCTGCCTTAATCTTTGGTTTACCGTGGAGAGCACGCAGTCTCCTGTATTCGTCCGGACACAGCCTCTTCCACAGATAATAGAATTGCACGCATTGTTTCGCGGACTTGCCACCCACGTCTCGCGAGATCGCAGAGAAGTCCTTGTTGTACTTCAACAGGCCCTGGTAGAATGCGTCCATTTCCTGCGACGTCCATCGGTCGGTCTCGTGGCACTCGTAACTCAGCAACGGATGTTCCGCTGGCAACGGAGGCGTCGGTCTCATCAACTTTAACATTGCTTCCTAGAGACGAACAACGGACCACGTTGATACTATCAATGAAAGAATTTAAGAAGAGGGAGGAATCGAGAAGATGAGAAGTCTTAGCTTTTCGTATTTGAGTTTTATAATAAGAGCGTTACGAAGTTGAGATAAGTTTATGAAAATGACTAGACAGAAGTTAAGCAGTTAAAATAAAATAAAACAGTTACGTATTAGTAATGTTAGAAAATACGTGTTGATTTCTGTGCATGCGAGAGAATAAACGACAATGGAATATGGGAATACAAAGGTGTATTAAAGATGGTGATATTTCTTTACTTTAGAATAGGAAGATATAAATTTATTCGATACTGTTCGCGAGTTAATCGAAATGTTTCAAGCCATAACGAACAGCGAACGATTTGGGGCTACATGTAATTGAGGAGAAACTCGGAAACGAGGAAAAATATAAAGTATGGAATATAGACAGTGAAAATGATTTCGTATGTACATAGAAGATGGCAGAGACGGAGTAGCACGGATCGAGTTCGAGGGAAAGATGTAATTTTTTAATAATCGTGGATATTTCGTGTGTTTTGAATAAACAACCCCGATGGATAAAATTAATGAAGACACTAGTTATATACAATTTTTTTAACCTTTTTCTTCTCGACTGCAATAATACACTGGTCAAAATTGTAGCAAGAGAAAAAGAAAAGCGAAAAGGGATTGTATAGGAATTTTAGGGATAGTGGAAATGGAATAAAGGAATTAAACTGAAAGAATCGTACATGAATATTTCCTTTGCACATGTGCAGCAGATGAAGCGCGTATTCTTTGTTCCTTCCTCCACCTGGTACCGCAGCGCAGCATGCAAATTGTAGGTACATTTCCACTGCAAAAACAAAAGTTTTTTGCTTCAGATACAAATTCGTTCGCGCGGAAACAACGCATTCTCTGGCGTGAAAGCGTCAACTAAATGTAATTTGTGTATTTGTAGCGTGACGATATTGCAAACGGTTTACGTATCATTCTCGCGTGTTTTATTACAATCTACGTTTATGGCTAAAGTAATCTACTTATTCTTTCAATGCGTCCCCTGCGATGCCATATAAAAACATTGGGAAACGTTAATCAACGAATATCGATTATTTGCTTTGAGTTAACTTCATGGAAAATAATAATTATTATAACTGCCTTTCTTACGAAATTATTGCGTATGTAATGTGCGATTGTACAATCGCATTCTATATACAAAATGATATTTTTGACCATAATATAAACCATCGTTTATATAACCAATTCCCTCTTACTTCCAAGAAAGTATATGTACAGGCCAGAGACAGTACGGTTCGCTGATATTACGCCTCTAATACAAACGAGAGACTCGGAGGAAAAAAGGGTACAAAATTCTTTAATTCGAGAAACCATGGATCATATAGAACTAAATTAAAAAAGGATAAAAGCATTTTTACATATGTACATATATTCGTCAAAGCTTGGAAATTCGCAGTAAAGTTCCCCATCTAAATACCTATAATTATAGATATTATTTCTTATGTCCATTTTGTCAAAAAAAAAAAAAAAAAAAAAAAAAAAAAAAAAAAAAAAAAAAAAAAAAAAAAAAAAAGAAAGAAAGAAAAAAAGAAAGGAAAGAAAAAAAACATTTCTCCGTCGTAAAAAAAACTCTCATTAAACCCAAGTCTCTCATAAACCGAATCCAATAACTTTTAAAAGCCGTGATTACTCACGTTCATTATCCGTCAGCACGTTATTTATACCAGGATCCCAGAGCAGATGATCAGCCTCAGGCTCGCCCTTTCCTCTATCCCCATCACTGCCAATCTGCGGTATCGTCGCTTGGTACCTCGTCCCGATATTAATTCTCGGCGGAGGTCCATCGTTTCCTTGCGAATCGTCCGAACTGAAGTCAGAATCCCTTTCATACTGATGCAGCCTGGCGTACAGTCCAGGTCCGGGTCTAGAAGGATCCAAAATCGGTGGAGGCGTGTAGCTACTATCCCAATGTCGATCGCAGGCCTTCCTCAATCTCGACGGATACGAATGTGACGCGTTCGCGTACAATCCTCCATCCATACGAGGCCTTTTTCTGCATTGCCTAACAGGGCTGCCAGTTGGTACGTTGCTAGGATTAAGGAAAACATCCTCGTCCAGAATCTCTTCCTTGATCTGCTCCACCGGAATAGGCAAGTTTCCACTGACCGTTTTCTGTCTCATATTATTATTCTTAGCCGCGTTCGTCTGTATAAGAAATTTCGTCGGATTCACCACTTGCTGTTGATTGAACTGGCCAGCGTTATACTGATGGTTGGTCTGCACGTTTAGGCCGAGATTCACAGTGACAGGTTCCATCTTCGGAGTCGCCAGCCGCATCTCCTTCTTCAAAGTCAGCGCCGGGCTCAGAGAGCTCGTCTGCACCAGCACGTTCGTCTTTTGCAGCCCAGCCGTCTGAATCAGCTTGAACTCCCCGTTGTTATCCACCACGATACCAGCCAGGCTACCGTTACCCAGCCCAAAGTCGACCAAGTTTTGGCTGGCGATGAACTTGTACGATTGAAACTCGAATCGCCTACGGCTGGCTGTCGTGAAGTCTTTCGGAGTCGACGACAGCAGCGGATCCTCCGAGTTGGGCATCATCTGACTCTGGAGAACGTGATGTGGCGACACAGGGAAGCTGGTGCCCGTGAACGACACTGGTCCTGGCGACGAGACCGAAGACGGCGGTAACGAGGACAGTGGCGACGGTGCTGGAGTCGCCGACAAAGGGCTTGGCAGTGGAGAATGCGGATTCGGTGAACCGGATCCGTATAGATCACCGTCTGCTTCCGATTCAGCTGGCAATACTTCGCTCAGAGCTTCCTCTACCGCCGCCGCGGAGGACATCGTGGTCGCGTAGAAAGCCGCTGATAAGGGTGACGATACTTGTCTCACGCTCTCCGGGTCCTCTTGAGGACTCAACAGAGGGAAGCTCCCGGTTAAAAGGCCTTCTTGGCTCGCTGGTGGTGTTGGATATGTGAAACTTGGACTGTCGTGTCTCGTTAAAGGCGATGGCAGGGGAGACTGGGTTGGTAACGTGTGCGGACTTTCTGTATATTGGGCACCGTAAGTACTGAATTCGGCTAGCGAGTCTGGTAACGGGGAGTTGACCAGTGCTTGTAAGTCGGGGTTCACCGTGTGCTGAGATGGGTATCGGTCCTCCAGGGTGATGTCTTGTAATTGCTCGGCAGGTTGTTCTTGTAACAGGCTCGTTGTCTGAAACTGAATGGTTCGGTATTTCTTTGTTTATTCGGTATATTAGGATTATCGATAATTTATCAGACGATTATTATACGATGAATTGCGATTCGTGTTTAATATTTCCTGCAGTGAATTGAAATAATTTCATAAAAATCCCCACAAGCATTTAAATCGATCAAATCCACAAACTATAGAAATTCTTATTCGAGAAGTAACGTCGTTCCAAGTTCCATCCAGGACACCAATCCTCGTTCTAGAAGTTCTCGTCAACAATTGAATTTTCCAAGGGATTGGGGACGAAAAATTCGCGGAATAAAAGCGTTCCAACGGCACGTCAACGAATGCTGCCATTACGATGGAATTTCATAGGTCAGATGTTAATGAATCTCCTCGACGACGAGAGAAACACGACGAAGAGAGAGAAAGGGAGGGTGTGCAAGATATCCGATGGATAGGTGAAGAACACAGGCGGAAACGGTGCTTTCCAAACGGCACAAAGCATCGTCGACGTCATCGTCGGTGCAGTTGGTGCCAACTACTTAGATAATTCGCCTTATTAAATTCTGCGCCCGGGGAGAGACGCGACCCCTTGCCCCGTCACGTAATTGAAACTAAAGCGTCTTCGACGCTTGACACGGAACGAAGAACGGGGCGCTAGGTATAATTAGCCCATCAAAGGATCTTGGATATATTCTGTTTTGACACAAGCGACGAAAACGCGGATTCTCATATCCGTTCGCGCGTCGTCGCTTTTAGCCATCTTCTTGCCATGTACTTTTCGGTGGATGGCAGTTGTGAGGAGAAAGTCGTGCGTGCGAAGCATTCGAGGGTTATTATGGTGGTTTACTATGGAAATGTAATAACAACCGAATGTTTTAATTATCGTTAAAGTTCGGTATCATCAAATTCAACAAAGTCGAATTTTGTAAAAATTCCTCACTATGTTTATAATCTTATTAAAGAGTTACGGATTGATCGTTCAAGATTGTGCAAATATAGTTTTCTTAGAGTACCATCTTTCTACAGACAAACTTTACCTATAGAAATGCCAGAAAAGAAAAGAAGTCAATATTTTATAAGCGAACAAAAACGTTCAAGAAACTTTTACTTTTACATAAATTTTATAAACGATCATCGATCGATTCATCGCCTGATTATACGACTGAGATCACAAGGACAGAGGATAACAAGAGACAAAACAGATCAGGTAACAGAAACAAGGTAGGAAGAAAAAAAGCAATCACTCACCTGAAGAGAATCCAATTGAGTAGCATGAAGCAGAACGCTGTCAGGAACTGCGGTGACTTGCTGGAACACCTCATCTTGAAGACTTGGGCTAAAATAACCACCGTCTTCGGAATAACCTGTCATTGAGAAACTGTCTGTAACCGCAGGCTGAGCTTGAGGTTGATTATTGTGTTGCTGTTGTTGCTGCTGCTGTGCCTTTTGCTGGTGCTGCTGCTGTTGTTGTTGTTGTTGCTTCTGCTGCTGCTGCTGCTGTTGTTGTTGCTGCTGCTGCTGCTGCGGATTGGTGGTCGATTGAACCGATGCCTGATACGTCAGGTGCAATCTTTGCCCGGGATCGGATGTCGTCCTCTTCACAGCCATTTTCGTAGTACCCTGCAAGATTAAACATTTTTTCTTATAAAATCAAAATGTATATCTATTACGCTACACGAAACATTGTAAATTGTCAGCTATATTTTGGAAACATACAATTTCCAAATTTCCAAATATACAGCTATCCACAAGACACTTAGGAATGATATAAAAACGTAGATAAATCTCGAATCGAAGAACAAAAGCGCACCTTCAAGATCATGTCGGCCAGCGCCTGCGCCTGAGCCTGTGTTTGTGCTTCCTGCAGCTGCTTCTGTACGATGGCGTGTCCGGAAACCGTGACATTGGGCTGGCGGAAGTGCTCGCCATCCGAAAGTCTGCGGACCTTTTCCGCAGAGGCCAAAGGAGGCGGTGCTGGTACCGCGAAGCTCGTTTTACTGGAAATCTGCAACGCACTGTCGGTTTGCGTGGTAAAAACCGTTGCGTTCGCACGAGGCTGTTGACCTGCGCTCGTATCCGCTGCTGAAATATGAAAGAATATTTTCTTGAAATAACTGTTCACTTTATTTCTGTGTATTTGAGGCAATAATCTTTGCAAGAGATTTCCTTTTTACGATATGAAATTTGTTGCGAGAAATGTTAGCGGATTAAGAGATAATAATATATATATATCCTGTATTTCTAAAGTATTCTCATATGTTTCAACTATTTTATAACGTGACGTTTACTTTATTCATATCGTTTTCAATATTATATCAATTACATTTGATTAATACGGAAGTGCAGGAGTATTAAATATAAAAATTGAGTATTACTTTTTCTTCGTATTTTCAGTGATAGATTAAAATCCACTATAATTCATTATTTGATGTATTAAATTATTATGAATGGTTATTAATCGAACTGATACCGCATGGATTGTATCGAATTTCCTAACGTTTATTCACGCTACGTAAATACAGCTTTTGTTCTGCAATGAAATTTCTCCGGTATTTATTTTTCTCGTATTACACGTGACTTGACTCTCTCATACCATCGAAATTTAAACTTACCAACTTGCAAACAAAGAGTGTATGAAGTATTTAAATTAGTTTGATGATTATCATATGTATTTCGAATCAATACACGAGGGACTAAAGGGTATTAAAATGTCTATCGTAGTACAAATATTAACTTTATTTGAATGCAGTTAATGCAATAAGGTTGAGAACTTCGTTGGAAAACCTTTAGCTCGCTTTCTAGTTATCATTAAACGATACTTCGATAAATTCCAAATCAAACAAACCGAATTATTTACTTTATCGTTGCAGTTTAATTTCTCGGAGATCGGCGCGTGTGTTTGCGTGTAACTTGCGTGAATTTTCGTCGATAAAACGTGGGATCACGGCGCATGCTTCTCGAAACTGAACTGTACCCTGTCGATTCTACGAACGAACATATTTTATTAGTTAATCGAAGTACCTTGTGTACTGTACCGCGCACGGGTCTTAAAATTAATATCAATTCGTTTCTAATTAAATATATCTTTGACGATACTAGTGTCAATCATCAATTTGGAATTGTTAGCAGAACATTTTCCTGCTAATAGAGCATTTAAGCACGGCAACGTTATAACTGTGTTGGAATGAAGTTTGCAAACGATCCAGAGATATCAAAGTATTTTTATCGAATTTCGTAGTACGACGTTTACTCAGAAAATTATATTGAAATTATCATCCTAAGTATTTTCTGCGATGGAGCGTAACAGAGTGACGATCGATATAAAAAAGAAACCTATTAAAATCAATTAAAACTTTCCAAGTTAAACCATATTGTAGACCAATGGACGAAAAATATCGTTTGTAAGTAGAATATACCAATATATGGTCTGACAGCAGACAACGGAAGCTACGAACACGAACAGGTATACAATTTTACATAAATAACGGCTTAACAAGAGACAACTCCAACGACGTTCTTCGAGCAGGGCTTCTTCTTTGTCGAGATCTTTTTGAACGACTAATTGAAGAAACGAGAAGGGAGAAAATGAGGGGAGAAGATCAGTGAATGCAGCGGAACGATCCGTTCTGCCTGACTCGTCTCAGCCGTACATATTCTCTCTTATAACGACGTTAATATGAATTAATCGTACTACCAGTTAAGCGAACGCATTTTGTAAGAGCGTTTCAGTTTATGGGGAATAAATTATAAGATCTGTGATCTTCTTAAACGAGCGCCGTTTCCGTCCATTTGTGCGTTCTTTAATTCGCCTTTTCACGACCGTGAAAAGCTGGAAAAGGGAATAATCTTTCGACGAAGGGAAATGCTTTTTATTAACGTGTCTCTGTCAAAGAGCGGGACGCTCGTATTTATCTCGAACTCGAAAGCATTTCGCCATTTTCAAGTAGACAGAAGACATATGTACACACATATATTTTTTGAGGAATTTTTCAAAGCATTTTTCTTCAAAGCGTCAAGTGGAGAAAGATTCTTGTAATTTAAAAATACACTTTAATTTGAGTTTTTTTTTTTTTTTAGTTCTTCGTTGATTAACACGCAACGAACGTATTAACATCATTTTGTCCTTTTTTCGGTGTGTAATATCGTTTAATATTTATTGGAAAATTCGATGCGAATAATTAAAAGCATATAAACTCTGAAATTATTCGGCAATCAGAAACCTGTGAATCGGTACACGCATACTTTAATAATGAATCGAACGCATAATAGCGAAAATGAATAAGATATTGCAATAAATCGGCGGGAAAAACAAAGTGAAAACAGGGAAGTTTCATATTTTTACGAACAATACGTTGCTCGGAAGCATTAATTTTTCTACGTGGACGTTGAAGTATTTGCAAAACGTGATACTTGATAATCAGATAATCGACATGTAAAACACGTATTCATATAAATATTATTCTTTTTATTTCTGGAAAAATAAAAATTCGAAATAAAATTCATTTATCTGTAGAAGACTTATTCGCTGGAATATTCCACTGAACGACCAGGCAATTAAAAGTAGAAATCTCGTTAGGAAACCTACTTCTTTAATAGAAAATACACCGTCTTTTTAAACAAATTTATATACGAGCTTACCAACGCTCGAAAAGGATCCGGACACTTGCTTGGATAATGGAACTGCTTTTTATTTGTACGGTTATGTACTGCGATTGGAAATTGATTTCCAAAAACAAAAATGTAATAACAAAATTGAAAGCTTTGGATACGAAACATAGCTCAAAATATGAATTTGCATAAATCCACGTTATAATCATCAGAGTCATGCTCGGGAAGGTTCAGTATATAGGTTACTTAATCGTGTCATGCTAAAATTTCTAATTACGGTTATTTCATCATCATCTGTCATTAACACCGATCAACTATATATTATCTACTGTCCAGTTTCCACGATACATATGTATATTTCCTAATTAGAACGATATGCATTGTTGCTATAATTTCGATCAAAATATTGAACTGCGCGAGAGTTCGCAGCAAAATTAGAATCCTGCAATTTTTAACGATCTATTCGTAAACAATCCAATCGCGACGACAAGTGTAACAAGACATATCAAAATACATGGAAAACGGTATAAACTTGCCGAACAACCTAATACCCAGAGATACTTCTATCCGATAGGGTACCTCTGTAAAATCGATCAGTAGAATACGTCAGTGTGTGATCAGACGTCGCACGTAAACAACCTCTACGTGTAACGAATTAACAGGAAACAATTTCCCCGTTGTAATACCGTAGGTTTTCCATCATTTCCTCGAGTGCGATCAGCATTGACAGCCGATGCATCCGCGGAGACACGACGCGGGGCTGGTTGAAAAATACATTTCGAGACGGGGAACGTCGTTTACGACAGCAACGAAACCCGACAGATATAAATGCGCGCATATCCTGGCCGAGGCGCGAGAAGGAAATGGGATACGTCGAGAGTGTGCAGTTGTGTATGGCGAGAGGAAACTTTTCTACGGCGATATTCCATGAATATTTGGCCCTCGTTCTGGCTACGAGCCCGCGAGTTTGACTTCCTCTCGGTTTTTTACCTTACGTTATACAGCAGAAACCGCGAGTTGCTGGACGTTTTTGCTCATTGTCGACTCGGCCCACGCGGCCAATAAATCAACCGAAAGAAATTAATATCCGTCTTTGAATATTGCTTCTCTTCCCTCTGGGGGTAAATTGAAATCGTTGTAAACGCTTTTGTTCGACCAATGGAGATGGAAATTGTAGCGACGGCGATCGATTTCCGTGCAATTTGTCGTGCGTAGTAGCCACAACATTTCCACCAAATTTTCTAGCTTCTTTTTCTATTTTCTTTCGCCACCTTTTCCCCGCGGGCGAACGCTGAGTTACGTGGCGCAATGAAACGACGCTAAATTACTCTTAAACCGGCAAATAATAAAAAGCCAGGTAGCAAATTACGTTTGAAAAGTAACATTGCAATCGGAACTAAGTTCCGATTAAAAAGGATAATATTCCAATCGAAGCATGCATAATTTTTACTTTTACATGTGGAAAATTTGTTGTACTTCAACGAACGTTTACACAAGCGCGCGTATAGATTCACAATAAAGCTTACAGAGGCAGCTGATCGATAAATCAATGTTTCATATTAACCCGCTGAAATTCACGCAGTGCTCGACGATGGAGCCTCGTTACATTTTTCAGTCGGCGCTTCTACACATAAAGTTATGCGGACCGCAAATCCATTTGATGGCCGCGCATTTGTACGGTCACGTAACGACGTAAATCCGCGCGGGCGAAACCGCCGGGGATTTTTGCAAATTGCCAATCATTGATCGCGGTAAAAGCAGATTGTTCCCAGCCGAAGGGGCCCTTCGATGTTGTTTTTACTTCTCCGCGAGGAAATCGTTGCGGCTTTCGCTGTATCGGAGGAAAGCACGCGGAAGAGTCGAGTGGTCGATATTTTTTCAAGGTCTTCGCGCGAGAAACCTCGATGGGTGAAGTAAAAGGGTAAATCGAACGTTTCAAACTAAACGTAATAAAATTGTAAATAAGCAAATGGAAACGATTTAAACTGGACCGATTGGAAAGTGTTTGTTAACTTTTTTTTTTTCTATTATTTTAATTCGCAGGTTTTTATTCAACGATATATTCGATGTCGCGTCACTCGTATTTTTATTTCGTAGCAAAGCAAATTGTAGCTCATCGTTATTTATGACTTTTATCAAAAATAAACGGATTCGAAATAGATATGAAATTTTCAAGATTCGTCGTCTGTTTTTACATTGTTTCTGAAACTAACAAAAAAATCCATAAACGTGTATCCTTATATCCTTTCCGTGTGATTTTCAATTAACGACGAAGTAGTTGCGATACGGGAAATTATTGTTGACAAAACGCTCAAAACGAGGCGTAACTTGGAAGTAATATCGACACGATAATTCTTCAAGTAGAAACGACGATTTACACAGAATTTGCCGGGGATCCTGGCGGACTACGAGCCACTGCTGACGATGCATAACTCGATGCTGGGTGCATCGCTGCAATTCAATGGAAAGTACGATAAGATGACGGCGCTGGTTATGGGGAGCCGGTAAAATATCGTGGTTATCTGCTGATCGTTGCGAAAGTTTGGCAAATGGGTAGAAAATATGTGTTATGAAAGATAATTTCAAACGTTTTCGACAGTACGATGCATAATATCGTTGATAAAAGCGAGAGATAATTATTTTCGTCCAACCTTGACGAATTCGTCGCTATCTAGCGATTAAGGAATAAAGATATTATTTTCAAAAAATCTGTTTATAGAATTATAGTTTAGAGAAGGAAGAGAGAACTACGAAAGACCATCCGTTCGTTTCGAACGCGTATACAAAATAAAATTAAACAAAGAAATAAATCGTTCGAGCTACGATGTTACATTCGAGCGAATTATTTTTAACGAGCGAACAGCCCCATGACCGATGTTTCATGGATTTTAAGTATTTAGCCTGGCATTATCGTTGCAAATTGTTTTAAAATTCGCATCATTTCTGTTATTACGTTATTACGAACGTCATGCTTCGGCGCTTTCGCACGCCTGTGATCACTTATTCATTTACAATCAATTTATCTGCTTATGAATGTTTTGTTCGGTGAATACGTAGCTCCCCTAAATACGCAATGAATATTTATATCGTGTTTGCCGCAACGCGTGCCGTGTTTTCATCAAAGAACTCGCGTTCCCGACCGAACGATTTTTTCCTTCTTTCTACCCCCTTTCTCTTCGTTGCGATTATTAAAATGAATAATCGTCTGGCGTAGAAACGGACAGTTAGGAAAAAGGCTACGCGTGCGCTAAGCGAAGAGCGATAGCTTTGAAGTGGAATAATAGCTTCATTGAAACGGAAATTCTATCCGTGACGTGGAATTTTCACCGTGTAGTGGAATAAATTATATTTTGACGTGCAATTGTTTTTCCTGTCGGACGTATGCATACCGGTTAAATTAAAAAGCAGCAAAACAAGGCGGAATGTCGTTTTTAGGCTCCGCTTTAATTAACGCGAAATTGTAAATTTATAGATCAAGCGAATTTTTTTTTTTTTTTTTTTTACACAGAGAGGAAATAATTATGCGAATATGAATGATAGTATAACGGGGGACGGAAAGGTATTTGATATAACTTGAATAATATATGCACGCGATAGTACTGATTAAAAGGGCGTAAAAATTAATATTGGCAATTCTAGAACTGCATCTTATTTTTCAAATCAAAATTACCAATCTTTTCAAGTAATCGTATCTGATTATCGTTGTAAGAACGAGTAGAATGCATCGAAAAGTTGTCAGACATTATAGAAACGACACGAACGCTGGAAATAACAATCAATGGACGTTGAAATAAATTAAAATGTGCGAATAAATTCTTAGAAATAGTCTCTGCTTCTTGGTTAAACTAAGAAATCTAGCTTTTATTGCTGGGATCATCCATAAGTAGAATATACCAGGCATGTATCAGACCATAAGCTACAGTTCGATCATGAGACGCTAATAAGTCATAAGACGTTAAGAGTTCACGAACACTAAGGACTTTTATACTGAAAAACACGTAAGATTTTCCAATATAGCAACACTACAGTGGAATCTAGATTTTGTACGGAAACTATTTATCAACACATAGCGTAAATATGAAACATATCAGAGGAAAATATTTGAAAATTACTGTTCAACTCGAAAAACGAACGTGCATAATATTTTCCAAAGAACGTTCCGATAACTTTCAGTGAATTTCGAAATATTTCGAAAGACCACAAATCAGATTTCGAAATCGTCGAATTGAATTCACACGTCGACGAAGCGTCGTCATGCTGTTCGCTGCCGTTTCTCCTGAGACTCTGACCAAACATCGAGCCGTTTCGTCGTCGACAACTAACTCAACCAGAAACCATCCTCTAATTGCATCGAATGCGTCGACGACGGACGACGCGACGCGACGCGTCGTCAGCAAGCGAACAGTGTCGAACGGTCGATTCCACCAAATTATTTATCGATCGATCTCGTGGCCTGGCACTACAGGCTCGACTGGTTGATTTTCCAAAAAATAAACGCCAACAATTCATTCCTTTGCAATCCGACGATAAACCAATCACCCGTTGACAATAATCGATCGACTTGTAAATTTATTTTAGAAAATGCAAAGGCATCTGTGCTTTCTCCCGCTTCTTGCCTTGCCTTTGACATCCCTATCGCATTGAAAATGGAAGTATCAGAGATTGAAATTGTTGAGATATGTGTAATTTTCTGTGCTGGGTTAGTTTAAATGCGCAGTAAGAATACTTGTGTGTGAGATCAGTATGGGGAAGTATGTGTGTCCGCGGCGTCTCGAAAACAGATGTATGAAAACAATTCAGTCTGTCTTTCGGGGGGCACCTGGACAGTCTGGTATACAAGAATGTGCTGAGACGCGTGCAAATGTGTATCGATAAATGTAACAGAGATCGTCCGTTAAATAAATGTATAATTATTTTAATATTAATTAAAAGCGCAAATTTTGTGTTCCTATAACTTTATTTCGGCTTCAAAGATCCAAAATTCTCAACAGAAATATTGTATTAAAAATGGAACAATTTGTTAAAAAAAAAATTGTACATTTACGATCGGATAGAGAGAAAGAATCGTCAAAGAAAGTGCGTCAAGGGGTGAGTTCTAGCGGACCAATCTCGATATGGAAGCAGACCGGTGATCCGCGAAGAATCGTCGCGGAAGGAACGACAGTTTCGTCTCGCGTTGCACTTGGCAGCGGTCGACGACGAAATAGCGCATAAATCGCTAACGACGCGCACTTTGTTACAAAAGCGCGGCATCCGGCCACCCTCGCGCCACCCTGCGCCATCCAGGACCATCGCCGCGGCACGGCTTGATTTATCGTTCGAACGTGGACAATGCGAGAAATATTCTGGCGTGCTCGCTTCGTAAATCACGATTCTTCGGCAGTGCATAGAGCGGCGAGGAGGAGGCGCGATTTCTCGCTCGCTGGAATATCACGCGAGCTTCTGGCAAGTGTACACGGTTTTCACAGACGGACAGACGTGGTACGTAGACACGGACCAAACGTAGACATAGACGCAAATATAGACACGTATGTAGATACGACAGGCACGGATACACAGAAACATGGATAGACACGAAAGAGTAAGGAGAAAAGAAGAGAGAAGAGATGGGATTGGATCGAGATACGCCGTGGATCGCATGAATCATCGGAATCGCGTCCACGAATTTTCTGTTCTCAGCGTTGCCGTTCGAAGTTGATCGGATTAATATCTTGCTACGGGAACGACTCTGCGAATATTGATTCGCGGATTAACATCGATGCACTTTTTCCAGCATTCTACGCTGAATCGCCATTTTAATAACGTATCTAATTATTTACCATTTCTACGATACATGATACAACTTAGATCGTATTGAACGTTATGTTACGTTCATTTTCGTACAAATCGTATCATTGTACAGGATACAATCAGTTTTCCAATAGGAACCAATTTCCAATCCCATGGCGAATATTAAATATTGTCCGAGCTTAAATGAGATCAAGATACAAATGTAAAGGAAAGAAAAGATAATTTTCTAACTCAAGCTATTATTATTGTCTTACTCCCCTGATTACTCGAATTCCTATCGCGATTGTATTAAAACGCCTTCTCTAGCGCGTAGTTACGCTCTGGCTACGCTTCGTGAACGAATTCCACGTTCGTTCAAGTCGCCCTAGTTCCGGTCTTAAGTATTCGCGAGTGTATACAGAGCAGCTCAGCGACAGATTCTCTGTAACCAGATGTCACGTTAGACTCCTGAATGTGTCTAAGGGAAAGTTAACGTAACTCGACAGTTAATATAACTCGGTCTTGCTCCTTATGATAGTTCGCGAAATGTATCTGTAGAG
This sequence comes from Bombus confusus, assembly GCA_014737475.1. NCBI lineage: Eukaryota > Metazoa > Arthropoda > Insecta > Hymenoptera > Apidae > Bombus > Bombus confusus. The sequence continues at coordinate 1,782,619 of JACXIV010000100.1, forward strand.
AAGACAGATCGTGATAAAGAGAGAGATTGGGAGGAAGAAAGATAGACGTAACCCAACCGAGATACGTTTCAAGGCACATAAATCATCGAGATCGTATTTCTATTCCGCAAGCTCTTTGAATTTTCCCGTTGTTTGATATTAACGTCGTAATTCGACGTTTCATAGAACTATAAATTACACGAATAAAAGATATTTCTACCCTTATCCTTCTTTCATTTGAATTCGCGCTTATTGTGTTGCACTTAGTAGGTTGCTGTACACGAAACACGAATATTCGTTATTAAATTTACGTTAACATTAGTTATAAATATTATCGCGAGTGTCGTGCTTTAAAATACGAGTACTTAACGCAACTTACCAGTCGTTCTTTTCTGTATGATCTTTTCCTCGATCAGCGCTCTCACACTGACAGACGCGGTTTGTAAAGGCGGACCGACGACCTCTTTCTTCTCGCTTTTCTTGTTCTCAGCATCCTGGAATAATTAAAAATACCAGGTGTCCATAAATTCCATTTCAAATCAAAACTCTTCTTTATTATGAATATTCAACAAAATTAATATTCTAAAAGTTTTCAGACATTTTTCTTAAAATTACCAATTCTTCCTATATCTCAATTTGTATTATAAAATTTCTTGTGTATTTTATGGAATTAGGTGATTTTTATCCAATCAAAAATATTTATATTATCCATCATTACCATATTGGTAATATAATGATATTTATGCTAATAACTTTGATATTATTCATCATAAATTTCCGATTAAAAATTTTATTTTCATTCTTTCTGACATGCATATACATGCGCTCCAACTTCACCGACTTAATACAGAAAAATGAAGAAAATAACATACGAGTCGACATTAATCCCAATACGTTCTTCATATTCCTTTCAGTTCTCCCGCTGCTTTGTACATTGAAATATACGTGTAACGTAAGCAATAAAAACAATCGCGTAAATCAATCGGTACCAAAGATTCAGAATAAATTCGACACGAATATACTTTCCTAATTACTAATTAGCTCGTCTCGCGAATCTACTACAACCCTTGGTTATCCAGCGAAGGTTCGTTGCGCAACGCGATTCTATCTGACCTAGTTCGACATTCGCGAATGATCCAAAATCTAATTTTACAGGGCTTGTACCGACGAATCGATTAGAATGTTAAACGATGCTTAAGCGCGACAAGAGGAAGAAAGAGAGCGGATGAAGAAAGAGGGGCAATCCAGTGGAAAAGTAACATGGAAAAGGGGCGGAAGAGACAGAGGGATGTTCGTGGAATGAGATTGAAGAGATCAGGCGTTTCAAGCAGGATTATAAAAGAGAAGGGAGAAGATAAAGATGACAGTTGAAGAAAGGCTAGACGGGGAAGGGAAAATGACCGAGGAACAGCGGTCCGTAGTATTGGTTCTTTTTCCTTTGTTCAAGAACGTTTTTATATTGTTCTAACTGCGTGACCCTGCTTCAGATAAATTGCTAATTCTGTTGGAAAGAAGTAGGATTTAAAAGAGAGATTATTTTTGGAACGGTATGGATGTTCTTTGAATCAAGGGAACAAAGGAATTCTATTTGGCGGATCGAAGTTTGTTAGGTTAATCCCATAAAATAATTACTCGTTATCTTATTCAAACTTCGACGAAATTTTCATAACTTAAGATTCATAACTTATCGAAAATCGGAATCATACGAGGAACTTTCGTGCTTCCGTGAGGAATATTAGCACCAGTTAATCTTAGTGTTTGATAAAAATCGACGAACGAATCAACTGTACTATCTCCCTACTGAAGATCGCTCGAACGTCTCTTCAAGGTAGTGTTAAAACTTGGCCAACTGTACTTCATGCCAGTTCAAATGCGTTACTCTTCGCGTCGACTCTTCGATTCTGCAATTACAACGACCATACAATCGAGTCACGTTCTCGTTGCTGGTAAAGGTATCGTTGACGCGATACGAGGCAAAGTAAAGTAAAATCCCTACACGCGCGAAAGTACAGCGGAAACAGCTACGGAATAAAGGAAATTCTATAGTAACCAAATACCGGCGATCGAGTGAAAACAATTAAGCGAATTAAAAGATTAACGCTAGTTTGCTTAGTAACGAGGATTCCCTTGATCAAACCGAAAGCCATTAATCACGAGTACACCCACGACTCTCTGATCACACCACTGTTGCCCGTTTCCTCAACAAATCTTAACTAACCAAACGCATCTCGAAAGCCACACGTCAAATGCTCCCCACGCGGCCCATAATCCTCGTCCCGTCTATCATGGGTGCAGCCGGTTAATCGGAAACGCATCCCCCGCCGACTGATACTTCGATCGGGTAGGACCGGTTCGCAGATTAGTGGTCCCGATGAAACGAAGGGTTAATTGTGCCAGTCCTTCGGACGCCGAGGCGGCAATTAGCATACGTCCACGTCGGACGTGCTATATATCTTCGTCGTTTCGCGTGAGAGCCAGTCCCCTTCGAGGAACCATGCATCACCGTGATACGCAATGCACGGCGTCCACGTTGTCATCTTGATGAAACCTTAATGACGGCGGAGCAAGATAGAAGCAGGTGGAGGAGAACTACGGCGAACCCGGTAATCGCTGATCGTCATCGTACTCCTCAATTTCCTACTTCGATATGTAGCTGCGTTTCTCTGTGCTTTGTACGCGAGTATCTACAGGACGTTCTAGAAGTCGCGATAGGATTGGCAAGGGGGTGATTCTAAGGGGACGAAAAACTGAGTCGAGATTATGGGATAGGGTATATTATAAGTTTCGGTTCGATGTGTTTAGATTTCAATTGAGGTTCGACGTGCCCTCGTTTCATTTTTCCGTAGAACTTATGCGTATAAATCGTGGCATACGTTTTCACACGTGGTATTCATTTTATATTTTTTCTATCGCGTATGTACATTCGGTCGCACGCGTTACATAGATACATCTTGTACTCTGGCTGCACTTTCCGTGGACGATTAAATCGAGCTACTTGAACATCCATGTAAGGATATTTTGCATCTTATACCAAAAATGTTGATTCTTTAATCTGTATCAATTAAATATTTCTTATTTTTCTTCTTTTTGCAAGTACTACAAATCCTCAAAGTCGTAGATTCATAGATACTCTTTTTCAACACTCTGCACGCGGTATATATGGTTTCACACACAGACACACACGCATATATATATATATATTATACAATATATAATATAGCATTGTATGCTATGTATTCGTGTATTTTATACGTAGGTACGTATGTGTGTATATCACCTGCCGCGAAATTGAACTCTGTCTTTGACGTGGCGTACCGCGCTCGCTTCATGAATATTGATCGGCTGCCGTTAATGCGCGGAATTGATTGCGGAACGTTCGCAGGCTCCGACTCATCAATTCGATCCGTGTCGATTCCAGCCCCGAACGCGAGTTCTCTTGTGTGCCGTAATGTACACACGTCTGACTATTTTTTTGTACTCGCTTTTTCCCTCCTTTTTTGCTCCCATTTTTTTTTACCACGTCCCTCTCGACACAGTTCGAACACAGGATGCTTCGTTGCGTCGATCTGTAAGTGAGTTCGAGAGTCGCCTTCTTTTTTCTCGTTTTAGTTCTTTATTTCGTTGCTCGCATATTTTTTCATCCCTTTTTTTTTTTTTTTGCTTGTTCACTTTTGCGTTTTGCTTTGTTCGATACAGTTCGAATCATAGAAAGTCGATCGCCCGATGCTTTTGTGAAATAAAGAGCTTTTCGAGCGGCGACTTTGTATGGACAAAGCTTTGTTTGTACCGGTTGTATCGCGTACCGAGATCACAATTCGCTTTCGAGTTGGTCAATTAACAAGATTTCATAAGAAAATTATAACGTACGTATGGTAAAAAAAAATGTTATTCTTCTTCTCTATGCTAAATTCAAATATTGATTGGATTTTCAATTGATGAAATTGATATCGTTTCTTAACATTTCCAATCGAAGTCTCGTATGATTTTATTGCAAAATTTAAATATTTTAGTTGAACGGTAAAACGCGGTGCACGATTAAAAATATGATTGAATTCCTACAAATATAAATGAATCGTTAAATTTTTGAAGATGCGACGAACGAGATTTACAGCATGATATGAAGTTCGTGCTGATGATGTAAAGAACGAATACACGTATAAATATTAATTTCGCTTTTAGCTGGGTATTTGATTCCTTTTCCTTTTTTAATATCGCGTGTTACCGTCGATCACGATAAGAGTTACTTTAATATTCGGATAACGTATTTTTACTGATATTTAATTAAAAATGCGGTTCAATGATAAAAGAATTTCGATATGAATAGTATCGGAACGGCATATAATGGATTCGATGGGATTTTTAGTTCAATAATGAAAGAACGAACACATGCAGATTGGAGTGCCGAGGAATTTCATAAATTTTCTTGAATTATACAGTTTCAACGTATCGAATTCGCAACGAAAGATTAACAAAATATAATCATTATTTTCTCCATAGCGAAACGCGAATAAATCACCATTAATCACCATTATCCGTCTTTCTTAATGACTTCATCCTTAATTCGAGCTTTAAATTGTTCCCGATTTCTATTGGTAATCATAGCAATTGTTCCTAATTTATCTCGTAAATCCTTTCAATTTCCCAACAGAAAAGTTAAATAGGCCAACTAATTAATGTTAAAATACCTTCGCGGTATTACATCCTTTGACACGCGAATGCAGCATTATGAAGGATTGATTACGAAGCTTCGCCAATTTTGATGTACCCAAATCCATTTCAATGGCACGATAATAATCATTTCATACATTTATATATGTATATTTCTTCTATATATGTATATTTTTACATTAATTTAGATTAATTTAGACGAGCAAATTTCACCAATATAATCACGACAGTCGCGTCTTGCTACGATGTTGATGAAATTTCAGAACGTTTTATATAACATATAATATATATATATACACACATACAACTCTTTTACGGTAAGTGTCCAAATTCTCCTGTCGGTCAGTGTATATTTAATCTTACTACTGGGTTCCTAGAAAAGCTTCTATCATAAACCACCGTAGAAATCAATGGTGTTTTCCGTGAATCGAACGAAACAGAACCGCCACCGAATAAATAGAATTTACTCGATCATCTAACGGACATAAACGGCGCGAAATCGAATACAGCTTCCATGTGGGATGGCGTGTATTTTCCTGCATTTGATAATTCGTGCCTACTCATCGCAGCCTCTGCTTTACACTCTCGAAAAGATCGATTCTCAATTAACGGAAGAAAAAACATTCCTGGGAAATTCCATCGTTCTCAGTTCTCGTCCTTCGAAGACTCTTGCAGCTCTCCATTTTTCGCATCGACTACAGAAACATTCGTAATCGACATAGAAACGATCAGCAATCTGTACCAGCGATCTAACACCGATCCGGAGAACATCCTCAGGCAACAGCCACGTGGTAACCCATTAACGTAGCACAAAGTGCACGCGAACCGCGTATTCAGACGTCGACTACAAATATATCCGAATGCACTCGCGCCTCTGTTCCCCGGCCGTGAACCATGAACGTTCACCTGGTGTCCCTGAACAGCTACGTGGACCTCTCCGACGCTTGATCGTGAACACGGTCACGACGAACATAAAGGCCCCTGGCCGCGAGCATGAATATGAATCTGTGTATGTACACAGATCAAAATGAATGGATTCGGACGCTGCGCTAGCTAGTGCACGAACGGAAGGCTGAACACGAAGCCTTGGATACGCTGGAATGCGCGTGGATTCAACGTACACACACGTACAGAGATGGACGAGAGAGCGGCGAGTTGAAAACTCCGGGTGCAGTTTGAAACGAGAGCAGAGCCCGTTGAAAACCCAGCCGGTAACCGGTTCAGATTCAATCTACATAATGGAGAAAGCTCGAGACAATGTTTGCACAGCCCTCTTCGAGCGTGGCTGCTTCCCAATCTTTCCGTCTCCAGCCGCCACCGTCCAAGCAAAGAGCTTGTTAATGGGTTCATTTGGATTCGATCATCGCCTTACCGTTCCATCTCTCCATTTTATTCTCTCTCGATCTGCGCTCGTTTACCTCGTGTCTTGGCTCGATCCACCGATTCCTAACTTTTCAGTTTGTACTTTTTTTTTTTTTTTTATCGAACATGTATTTGAAGCGAGAGTCGCAGAGAAGATTTCTGCCAGTTGCTCATGTCTGCTATGGAAGCGAATTTATGAAAAAAAAAAACGAGAAGGAGAATATTATTGTGGGAGCGATATAGAATCTACGTAGAGTAAGTTCACAGTTTGTGGAACGGAGTGATAGGTGGATTTACGAAACCTCAATTTACGAGTTATTTTTAAGGATTTACATCTTTGTAGGTAGAAGATTTTCCTCTTCGATTATGTCGTATGAACATTTTTCCCATCGGTCATGAAATTACCTTACGATTAGAAACTTATCGAAAATATAGTAGCACAGGAAATTGTCGTTTTCTCATTTTGCGATGCAATCTGCAGGCGATAATCGTTGCAGAGGCAGGAAAAAAGCGAGAAGAAATCAGGGATAGAATCTCGAGGCGAGATCTGCTCGATTTCATACTTTTCTTCCTCTTTCTCTTCTCTCCGCGAGCAGAGAATCTGAACAGAGAGGCTCTTAATAAGGTCAAGGAAGAGGCAGGCTGTTGCAGTCGTCGGAATAGAAAGATCAGCGATTCTGCCCCCTTCTTCCTTCCTCTTCTCTGATTCCGCCCCAGTCGCCTCTTTTCTCACTGATTAAAAATGTCTTAACGAATGGCGCGGCGTGTCGTTTGTAGGGATACGCTGAAAAAGATTCGCCCCAAGTTTTTTCTCGCCATTTCGATAGAAACGACATTCAACGTAAAAACGCGGTCTACGATGGAACGATGATATAGCAAAATTTACCCGAATATGGATAACGAAAGCTAAAGCAACATTTCCTCACTCCATTGGAAACTGAATGTAAGTGACAAAATTAAGAGAAATTGCAAATACACTTTTCGATTCTATTGGGCATCTTGTTCGATTTCTTCGTCCATTTTTGACCATTTGTCGTTTTAATCGATATCAACGAGGAATTTTACGTTTTAAGGAAAGAAGACTTCTTGTTTTTTCCCTTCTCAGCGATTATCGTCTCATGTATCGCGAAGAAAGGAGCGTCGTAGAACGTAACCGGTCGAGATTTTCATGAAATCACCGGTTGATTGCGTTTCGGTCGTCGAGATTTTCATGAAATCACCAACTGATTACGCGAAGCTCACCGTGCGAGTTTCTGGGATTGCGAATTCATATGGTAATGTCGCTGAACCTTGCAGGTTGCCGTAGCCTTTGGTAAACTTCATGAAATTCTTCTTGAAAATTCAATTCTGCCCCCGCGGGATGAAACGCGGTTCGTGGAAGAGGTAAGCAAAGCCCGGATTCCGTATAATTTTCATCTCGAGACCGTCTCGAGGAGAATTGATGAAGCAAGCGGAACAAACGCGAGACTAGAATTAACGACTCGTTCCTCTCAATTACTCTATCTCGTTGTTCTTGTCTTCTGATATGAAATATTCCAAATTTTTATGACGATTTCTTCGACGATTCTTGCAAAATTACTACCTGCCACTGTTAAATTATAGCGCTCGTGACTTTTCTAAAATTCTTCATTTGTAACTTCGTCCAAGATTATTGTACTTTATTATTTACACTATTGCACTGATTATTATTATATCTGTTATTTATTCGATTACTTTCGTGTAATCTATACGAAAATAACGATTTAGAAATGTAGAAACGGTAAATAGAAACGCAGAAAAGCAGCAGTGCCAGGAAAATCTGCGTTATTAATACTTTCTCATAATATTTCAATTCTTATTAGAGTAAAATATTGTCCTTCCTGTGAAAATATTCCTATAATGCTATATATAATACCATAATAACATGCTATGTACGTAACAATAGGAAAGGAAACACTTGAAAATGGTCGAGAGCGTAACTTTCTTACCTTCTTGAAATAACCACCATGGAGTCTCATATGACCATTGAGCGCCGGTATATTTTTGAATTTCCGATGGCACAAATTGCATTCGACCGGTTTTGGCTCGATCTGCGACTTGTTGGACGCCGTCACAGTGCCAGGGGACGCCGAATTTCCCGGCGACGGGCTGCTTTTCCCCACATTTCCGCCCCCTGGCGAATTAGCCTGTGGCTGTTGCTGCTGATGCTGCTGATGCTGTTGTTGCGGTTGCTGTTGCTGCTGGGCTTGCTGTTGCGCTTGCTGTTGTTGTTGCTGGAACGAAAAATAAATGGCTGAAATTATTAATTTGTCATTGAATTTATAGATAATATGAACGCGTTTAGTTTGCTTTCCCTATTTTACTTTCTATGAATCACAGTACGCGTTATATTAGAATTTCATTATTTTAAACACTCCGAAGGGATTTTTAATGCAATAGCTTCTTCAGTTTATCTATGGAATATTTAATAAGTTAATATTTAATAAGTTAAATAATTAATTTTGTTAAATTTGTCCTCATTTACATTTACGACTTGTCTCAAAATGTGAAAAAAATATCCTATTATTTATTTTCATACAAATTATTTTTTGAATATTATACTTAATTTCTTTATACGCTGTATTTTAAAAATCTAGAGATGATTATTTAAATTATGCTCTTATTGTATATATCGTTATAACTTTATAGGTGGTATTGCTGCTGGTCTCAGCTATGCTAACTAAAGTTGAAGATGCGATTCTTCAAATGTAAAGGGACCTACGGAATAACGTTTAATTCCGTAGTTCAAAGTGGTTCTTTGCCTAACAAAGTGCGAAACGAAGAACGGGGCATTCTTTTCACACTAGCTTTGACAATTAATGAAAACGTCTTATGATTCAAGCATACTTTCCTCCTCAGCGTTGAAACACCAAGCGCTTTTGAAGCGATTACCATGAAATTAAATATTCAACATTGTTATCGTTCCTAATATCATACAGATTCTTTTCCTTCTCGCCGTTTTAATGGTTTCTCATACATATATTACAGCATGGTGTTTCTCCATGACAATTTTTATCGCGGCTCGGGCTGACAAAATTAGCATTCGGGAAGATATTATTTCATTTGCAACCTTCAAAATTTAATTCCTACTTTCTCCTCGAATTCAACTTCAAGTGCAAATTACTTTTAAAAGATAGGCGCGCATAACTCAAAATCAACTCAATCAAATGGAATTTTTGTATCATTCTTTTAAACATTTTCCATTCGACGTCAAACTTTCGAATATCGTAAAGATGAATTATTTTTCCTAAATAAAACACTTAAAACACTTAACACTTAAAAATTCGACACGTGACTCGCAGTAAACTAGTTATTAATATTTCCAAGTTTCACCGAGAGAACGTCTAAAGCACGCGTGCATCCATTATTGTTACAGCAAGAAAATTGAAATTCTTCGAATTGTGACAGTTCTTCAGCATGAAAGCTGCATATTTGAGCCTCGACCAACAAGAATTTCTCGCGCGGTGTAATAAAAATTCTAATAAAAGCGTATCATCGTTATTTCGCTGCCTTTCTTCCTCGCATACACGTTTTTCGTTTCATCGCTTTCGCAAGAATAATGAAGAAGAATAAAGAATAATAATAAAAAAAAAAGAAGACTGCGCGTAAATAATGCGGCTACATGGAATATAGAATTCCTTCTGCCCTGCAGTGAAGTCTTTCCGTGAGTCTTGTTCTCTTTTCTCTCGCCTACTTCAAGCTGCGAGGTAACTTTGTAATTTCGCGAATGTTAAGGGAGAAACGACGATGCCGGCGGAATGGTTAAGTACAGATCGAGAACGATGCAACTTGTTACGTGGCGTATTGTTCCGTAATTTTCGTTTCGTTGCAAGAGGTGAGAGGAAGTTTCCGTTTTATTGCAGTAGACGAGAGTGTAGGAAGAAATGCTACAAGAATATGTGTATTTCCATTCTCTTGTTATTTTCCTCGGCAAGTTGGAAGAATAATGAAAATTATATTATTAGATGTTCATTTCTTACGTTGATGGAAACTTTGGCCACAGAGGCGAAGGACGAATTATATTAAATAGCAGTTAGTCGAGATCTGTGACGTCAAATTTATCACAGAATACGCGTAAACTTTCGTTTCCCTTTTATTTTCATGGGGAAGTCGAGACGCCGGTGAATTCAAGTAGAATAGAACCACGCTTAGTCAGACGTACTGCGTTTATAACATCGAACAAACATATTCATCGAAATTTTCACGGAACCACGCGAATTACAGCTTTGAAACAGCCCCTATGATCGGTTCCCGATCATACAGAAAGTCGCGTCCACGCAACGTTCAAACGAAAATTAATCTTCATTTAATTCCGCTGTAATTCCGCACCGCGTTAATTCTCGCTCTGGCCCCTACCAAGGTTGATTGATTCCGAAAGTAGACGCAGCATTCATTAAACGTCGAATTAGCGCGACGAATTTGAAACGATCGATCTTGCACGTCGAGGCGAAAACGCAGAACAAGTTTCGCGAAAAGAGCACCGACTGATGGAAAATTGGAAGGTAATCAAATATAGAAAATTGTCAGTTGCTTAGCTTCCGTTTCTTTGATGTCACTCGCAAAAATACGAATTTACATAAACATCCCTTTCCTTCCTATGGTGTTCGATCCTTCGTAATCTGGCGCCATTCGGACGATTAAATGAAAAATAATATTCTGCCAATCTTTTCGCAATTCGCGTCTAATAAAGGCTGAAAAGTGAAAAGTCGACAGAACTTACGAGACAATCTACAGGTTTGCTTTAACAGCTTTAGCGTATAGCAGGAGTAATCAACTTAAACTCGGAGAGAGTGGAGGTCAGGTCAGAGAATGTGTTTATACGGACGGGATGGTTAGACGAGGATTTTCGAGAATTCTGTTGGTGTGCATCTGCCCGGTGCAGGATCTCGCCGCCGCAAGCTCATCGGTATTCCAACGACGATCTCGACGCTACGATAAATCGCAGAGCATCGAATCCCTGCGATTTCAGACTACAGTGCGCAGTTCAGAGTGAAGTATTGTTCGAGTTTTCTCGAAGGGACATTCAGCGTATTAGGGAATCGAGTAGCTCGTTCGATGAAAATTTATGGATAATGTATGGGTATTCGTCGTACGAGATGAAAAATAATGGAAGGGCAAGCAATAGTCGTATTCGAATGTTACAGATCGAGGAGAATATATTTTTATACGCGAGAGGCTCCATATCGATCACTCTTTCCGTTTTGTTCTTTCGTATAATACATTATCATTGTCGTACCAAGCAAGGTACGTCACTTTTGTGAATTTTTGGCATCGATGATCACGTTTCTAGAAGCTAGGAATTAAGTGTCTCCTTAGATATATTACGCGTCACGTTTAACGATAATCTTCGATTTTAGTTCAAATTAATCAAGATGTAAGTTGCTTACGTTTACAAAATCCTGTGAAAATTCTTAGACGAACGAAGATGGAAAAATCTCTGACCAATAATTTCTAGTCTGCTTAAGAAAATTATATCCTACGTAAACCACGAGATACCTAAATGAGGAAAAACGCTTTAAAATCAAACCTGCAGCCTAAAAAGTACCTGTATGTGACTATCTCTTCGCGAATTCCGCTTATGTACTGTTATCATAACCTATATCGACTTTTCCATGCATGCAGCGTCTACATCGTAAAACCGAGCATTTACTTTCATATTTCTAACATCCAGCTATTCCTTGCACTTGCTTCGTAAACGTACTTTATCTCAATCCTGTAATATCTACAAAGTAACAGAGTATCGTTACGCAGCCGATTTCTCTTTGGTGGCTGAAGAAATCGCGCCAGTATCCGCCTCTAACTCGGCATCTATCAAAGCGCAAGAGAAGTTGATTCGACATTCGTAACGCGCAACCGCGCGTGCATCTTACGTGGAACTCATGGCGCTCGCACGTTCTACGCAAGGTTTCGCGTCGACGAAGGATTTCCAGGAGTTTTCTTTCGAGTCACATCTCGCCTCCGAGTGACCCTATCCGCTGTCGCGAACGTCGACTCTTTGCGATCGAATGGTTAATTAATCGAGCCAACGGGATCACGTAGTTACAGCGCAGACTCTGTCCGAAGGAGGTTAACGAAGAAGATTCTTTTCCTCTCGTTACGATGACACTCTTTGCGCTTCAGCTTCACCCGCTTATGAAGGATCGTTGTGAAATATTTGCTTCCTACGCTCGTGCATTGTATCGTTAAACGACGATCCATTTCAATTCGTTCTCTTCTTTTCGATTGCCATTTTAAATTGGCAAAATAACGTTGCTTACGGCGAACGAAGAAAGTTCCGTTACGTGATTTTTATTTATTCGCATAGAATATCGCGAGGATGAGAATTTCAATTGAATCTCAAAAAAGTATGTTCATATATACAGATTTCTTCGAGGAGTGATATATTTCTGAATTAGTCTTCGGACGTGGTGTTTCAATTTTTTGAGACGCGGATCAGTCTTATTTTATTTTTATATCGTACTTCGCTGTTTAGAATTATAATACTTGATCGTAATCGTATATTTGATGTTGTATTTTCACGTTCTTTGCAGGAAAGTATACTGAAAATTCGTAATATGAAATTTTGAGAAGAAAAGGCAGCTTCGGAATATCGTAGGAAGAAGATCTTGAAACGGAAACGTTGGGTCTAGACATGATGGTTAGCGTTGCGATTACGACAAATTGGTACGTCAAAGTGAACAAGTTAGGATCCGTTAAAGGACTCGCCAGAACTTGGTAAACTAACGAACTCTGTGCGAATTAGAACTTGGAACTTCGTAATGTTTGAACTCGCTAAAGTATATGGACCTTTGAAGTCGATTCGACGTTCGACTCGTTTAAAACTTCCTTCGTTAAAGAATAGCAATATCTATCCTCAATTTGTGACTCGGAGAATTTTTATTAAAGTACATAGAACGAAGTGAAACAGTTCAGACGAATATCTGCAGTTCGATAGCTTCTTATTGAAAGTTGAGTTTCAGAAAAATGTTGTTCCGAGCTGTATATTTTCAACGCTACGAATTGCGAATTATAAATTTTGTACTTTAAATTTCATCTTCCACTTTACATTACGAACACTGAATTCCATTTAAATTGTGTAACATTTCCGAATATTCTGAAATTAAAATTTGAAATCTTATCTAGAGCAGAATTTCAACGCGTAGAACGACGATACGTTCAACAGGTAATTTGTCACAAAATAAAAGAGTCGTGATCATTCTTTCGCTATATCGTCTTTCTTCGTGTCTTCGTATCTTGATTAGAACGGGATGACATTTTTTTGTAGCAGCGATCAGTGCACTGTCTTGGCTGAAAGGGGTAGAAGTATAGCGACGGTAACAAAATACGGGGCGTTTTTTTCTGGCTGACTGTTTTGTTTCGGAGGTCGCGAATTGTAGCAGGAATAACGAGATACGGCAGCGTTAAAGAAGACAAAACCGTGCCACACAAAGCGAAGAAACGGCCACGTTTCTTGCGCGGGCTTGAGAAAAGAGTTTGCCCTACTTTCTATAAAAAAATGCAGTAAGGTAAGATAAAAGGGGAGCAAACAACGAACTTTTTTTAATTATGATCGAAAACTTCCATAAATTATTAAAATTACTTGTCTTTCTTATCATATCACTAAAAAAATGGTATTGGATATTAAAGATATTATATTATTATACATTAACTTCATGAAAAATATCGATATAAATGTCGAGTTCAAGCTCCGATAGTTTCAAAGGATACGATAAACTTATCACGAATAAATATTTCCCAGGATAATCTTATTGGCAATATACACGTATTTGTACATTTTCCTTGCCAGAAAAATAATACGCAATCATCTCTTTCGACTTTGATAAAAACCACATTTGAGGAAATTTAACGATAGTCCAAATAGTATCTGAGTTTTGTTCGCAAGCGACGATAGACAAACAGATAATAGAGCGCGTAGTCGTTGTATCGTGCAGTGGCTGACCAACCACTTACCTATTCTACTGACAAGAGATAAAACATCCTTCCACTTAAATACTTATCGCGCGCCTTAATTTGCAGCTGCTAAAACAACGTACCCGTTATAAATAAATACCTGTTTATACTCTTCAGGCGACTTTAATATTTTAAAAAATTCAACGGGAAATCGTCTCGTTTTCACAAAAGAGCAATATCTAGCAATTCGTAGGAAAGCACCGTGAAGCAATGGAAACGTAATTACAAGCTAACGTCAGGTTCATTAAGAAAGAAGATAGCCGTTCGCTACGCGTTTGACGTTTATCATTATTTCGCTGGCATTTTGATTCCCTCCGGGCGATCTCTCGTGCCGAAAGCATTCCGTTCGATTACCTTCCTCCTTTTGCTTCATCAAATACGTAATCCAGTCGATCGACGATAATCGCGGCTCGTTTGTAGCGTCGATGCATGGCGGAGTACAGAGCGAGTTTAATTTAAGACTCGACCGCGGCAATGGCGCGCCGATAAAATCCGTTTAATTCGCGCAGCTCGGCCGATTATATCCCCCTCGGTTCACTCGTTCATCGTTCGAGAAGTCGCCGCGATGAAACGACGCGACGGTCAAGTATCGATCCGTGGCCGGATAGCTTTCCAGACAATCTTCGCGTAGCTCTTTTTACTTTTCTGCTCTCCTTTTGATCGTTAACGATGCTTCCACTTTTGAAAACGATAACGCGGCCTCGCTGCAACGTCGTAAAAGGCGAACTTAAACGCTGCAACACAGTTTTTACTACATTGCATACAAGGTTTTAATCGCTTGGCTGGGAACGCCGATTTCTATACACGCGATTGAAATTTTGAGCGACGCGGGAGATGCGTCGTACAGCTTGAAATAAATAATCGCCGCGATCTAACGCAATTTTTCGCAATTTTGAAGTGGTCAACGCTTCTAAGAAAACTCTACATCCGTGACAATAGACGGTCACATGGCAGGCCATAGACAACAGACAGGCAACGATGGCTTCGGGGTTTTCAGTGACTAGGTAACGCTGCTAGCGCGCGGACCTGGACCAGCTCAAACTGTATTCGTACTTGTATATACGCTTCTTCGTTAGATATACTTTTCTATCTTACAATTTATCCACGCGTTCCTCTATCCATATAACCAATAACCACAACAATTCTACCGTAACTGTGAAAACACCGTACATCCGTATTATATTTTACATTTATCTTATGTACGTGGACGTTAGTCAACGACCGATTATTTCATCGAAGATTCTTCGATTCTGTTCAGCACTGAAAATTGTTCAACATCACGAAATTAGGTAAACTCGTATTACGATTCACGTAATCATCGACTATACTCCATAGTAGTTAAAGTAAATCAAGAAAATTCATTTCTAGGACTTAATAACGTTCTCGATACCCGGTTTAAACTTTCCATTTTGCATTCTACAATTTAACGTTTCTAATACCTAATTTGAATTTCCCGCCTTGGTTCTCTTGCGATCTCCTGTTCCTAATACCTACTTTAAATCTTGCAGCTTTACGCCCGTGATTTAACGTTTCTAATACCTGGTTCGGATCTCTTACCTTGATCTCTGCGATATTCTTAAAATTATATTACTATAGACATGATTCACGATTGAATTTAATAACCGTGGAATTATTTGTATCCAGTCGTTCAGTGCAGGACTTTAAAAATCTGTTAGAAATATGCGCGCGTAATGAATACAAAATTTCAGGACACTAACGCTCCCTAAAATTTTAAAAACTTTTAATCGACGCTCGTGCGTACGAGCAGGTGGCAGTAATTTCCGTACTAGACGTTTCTTAACGCATTGGCAATTATCTATTTTGAACTATTAAGTTCATTCATTTCTCCTGCCAATCGCGATAATTTCATTTTCTAAAATCGTGGCGTTTCTTCCTGTTACTCGTCCTTTACATCTTCTTTTGTCAATGCCGCCTGTACACGACAGCCCTGTCGTTCCATTTCCAGACACATAATCGGCCACGGAGAAGCACATCGATAAAACAGTGTCCAAAAAGCGTGAGTTTTCTCTTAAAGTGGAAAATTACGGGGCGTTTCCGGATACGGTCTGCCCGTGCAACAGAAGAAACTCTCCACGACCAAGATTGCGTCCTTACACTTTACGGATCGTACGTTAACATGCGTGTCGTCGTGTCGTTGACAGCGTGCAACGAACGCCGGAAACGATGGTAGATTGTGGCGAAATTAACGAAGGAACGGCAGAAGGAGAATGGCTATCGAGAAAATTTATACGACCGTAAAAAGAGGCGGGGTAAGATAAAGAGGAAGAAATGCGTACACGTCGAAGACGTCGTTGGAGAGAAAAAAGGACGAGACAAGGGGGGAAAGCGAGAGGAAAGAAGAGGTAATTGGGGACCGAGAGTAGGATGAAGAAATAGAGAGTAGGAAGAAGAAATAGCGAGCAGGATGAATGTTGGGGAGATAAAGATTCCTCGGGTGTAAGCGTTGTACTGTTTGGTAAATGAAAGGAGAAACGGGGGCGTGATTGTGGGAGCAATTTGTTGCGAGTTCTTTGGTGAAATTATTCGCTGATTTCGAGCCGCGGTGGGATGGTGCGAAAAACACGTTTCATTTAGGATCTTCTTGCGAGGCTTTTTCCGATAGAATTTCCATGATTTATCATTGCTATCGAGTTACAGAACGTTTACCGATAAACGCAGCACGAGTCGTTCCGCGGTGGCGAAAAACCGAACCGTAGGATCACTGCTGTTCTAAAGAGAGTCGCATAATTAAGTTTCATCCCTCGTCGCCCGGATTTCCTTTGTTACATTAGCTGTCCCCTGTTCCGGCTCTTGGAACCACGAACGCGATTCCAGGCCGACGACGTTAATCTTTAACGAGCCGAGCCGCGCCAACGACGAGGACGAACAAGAAAGGAAAGAGATCTCCAAGGCTTTGTAATCGAATCCCTTCGCTTCCCTTCGTTTTTACCGATCAACGTGATTCCGTTTATGTATAGCGGAAGACGCGGCAACGAAGAACTTTGTCGCGCGTGCTACCCTTGATCCGATCGAATCAACGTCTCGTAATCTTTCGATCTGTCCAATTTGGTTTCCCGAATGACAAAAATTCGAAAAAAAAAAAATCGAGTCCTGGATCGATGAAAGTCGAAATTCTGAAATTGAGGATACATCGAATTCAGTAGAATATTGTTCATAAATGAGAATAAATCCTACAAGCGAAGTTCTTTACGTGATTCGGTAATTCTCTGCTTTCCTATGAAATTTTCAAGTGTGAATAGCAATAAATAATAAATTGCACTTGCGTCGCGGAAACAATCGTTCGTTATTACAATACCTTGTTCTTGAACACTGGCCACGGTGTGAAATCATAAATTCTCGAAACTCTTTTTTCACCTTTCCACGTGAAATATATGTGTTGTCTAATCATAGCAACGTCCGCGCCTCGGTAGCAAGTACGGTAATCGAGCGTGTATCCTTGTGTGTACTCGTGTAAAGCGTGCGTGTAAAGCGAGGAGTAGACGCGAAAAGATACATATTTTGCGAGTGGTGCTGGACGATGGAAAAATAACCGAGTATCGCGGAAAGAATGTAGTTACACGTACAACAAAAGATATCGACCCGTCCGCCGTGCCTCGTATCTTTTACCATCGTAATTAATTTAATGAACCCTGGCTTTTGTTACATACCCTATTGATAAACTTATCTTCCCTACCTACGTCATACAAAACGGTATCGCGTGTAAAATTTCTTTTCTCTGACGAACAAAACAGAACGGTCCGTAGCTACACCAACCTACTCTGCTTCCAGCAAAGCATCCGCTAGTTCCATGCTTCCCAAGAACCGCCGCAGCCATCCCAAACCCCAAAATTATATTCGCATTGCCTGCCGATTCATCGTCTACGCGAATTTCATGGTTTCTTCGATGCTTGGAGGACACGGCGCGCCATCTTACATCGACGCGCACCCCTGTACACGAATTTACGTGCAAGGGGGTTGGATAGGCAGGAATGACGGTACCAGTAATGGAAACAGAATGGGATAATTCCGCGAACCGCGGACGGACGCGGTAATTGCGAATAATTGCATTGTCTTCGAGTCGTTCGCTCGAGTTCCCCTGTTTCTCCTTCTCCGATCTCCGCCATCCTCGGCTATCCCGCTTCGTTCCTCCATGGTGCGTTAGTCCGTTCCTCCCGCGGGCTCTCGTTGAATTGCTTCGGGTACGAATTGAGAGTCGGCTGGTGGAAACTCTCATACCGATTAGGAGACCCCTCTCCTCGTCTCGGCTGTTTCACCCTCCTCTTTCTGGCGTCCGGTCTGGTTAGCCGGGGTCCAGATCCAGCGGCCGTGCAACGGAATTACGTTCGAACCAGAGGACACGTGGCTGCCTTCTGAATCTGATCTCATCGGGTGTAATTAATTTTTGCAGACGGAGATTGCCCGGCGAATTCCGGCTCGGCGAGTACGGGCGATTGTTTCAGGGGTTGAACGTGCTAGAGGTTTCCGTGCGACGGGGGTTTAAGGAGCGTTTTAAAGAAGGGACATTGCGGTGGGAGCTTCGAAAGACTCGCGAAGAGGACGAAGGACGACTCGTGAGAGGTTCGCAAGCTTAGATTTAGGAATAAAAAAAGGTAAGAGGTATAATGCTGTCTGTGGTTAGCGGAGACGATGTAGCGAGGTCGTAGACAGGCTGAGATTAAAGAGGATTTTGGAAAGGACAGAATTTCAGAATTTTGAAAAATTCGCGAAGAATACGAGAAATTGCGAGAATTGGACGTTAAAATAAGAATTGAAAGGTATAATAATGTGTCACGCGTATTCGTGTACTTGAGACATAGTCAGCACGTGAAACTACTATAAATTTGTATTATTTTGTCACTAAGTCACGATCCCTTACGTCTTGTAAATTCATTTTTCCTTTCACGTTATTCGTTGGACGAGAAATCAATAATCTAAGTTTTGAAAATAAAAATAATTACCTATCAAGGTTTCCAAGAAGTGTCCCACTCGGCCAAATCATCCATAAGGGAAATCGATCGCGCTTTCTTAGGAAATTTATGATACTCCCATGCGACAGAAGGATCATTCAACATAATGTAAACGTTGATAATTGCGCGGATATGCGTTAGCTCATCCGTGTGTCGCGCAACAGCCGCGTCGTTGTTGCTTTATCTCCGTATTTTACGTCGACTTCGCAACGAGTGCTCTCCAGGACAAGAGCCGACACGTCGATGGAGCTTGAGCCCCGTGTTGATATAACTCGTGCAACGAGAGCAGGAACGAAAGGAAAAGTGAGGCATTAAAAAGTGGAACAAGCATCGCATCGAGCTAATTACCATTCTTTTCCTTGTTGGTTCTATTTACAGGATAATTAGCTACCCTTCGAGTAAAATGCCGATTCGTACTCGATTCTAGCAGATTTCTGGAATATTAGACGAGGAAAATGGTTTCCTGGGTTACGGTTTGAGAAACTGATATTACTACTGCATTGACTATCGTGTTGCGTCGTGTTAGTAAATTCAAACGAAGAATTGGAAAAGCGAATGGTAATTTATAAATATTCTCTATTAATTTTCTGCGAGGATACGAACATTTGCAGTACTTTCAATTGTTTTCGTTGTCCAACATTTTTTGATAGAGAAAGAATGAAATTCTCCGTCAATTATTTTCTTTCTTGATGATAATACAAAAATTGTAGTACTTTGGTTTCCTTTACAGACGCTATTTTCATCAGTTATGATAAATTACACTTTGGAAAAAATATTTTCCTCTTCTCTTAAAAATGTCCCTCCATCTGTGTTCTTTAGATTCTTTTCGCACATTTGAAAGTGACAAGACAAACGACCATGCTGGAAAGAACTTTCTGTTACTTCAAACACGAAGCTGTTTTGCTGTAAACTGTCACATGGTTCAAGACTACCATGATGCGAGCAATATATTAATATTAATATACATACGTATCGAAATAAAAATAAGCACTAATCACCAATAAATACAAATCTTACGGAAGATTTATTATCTACTTTCTATCGCTAAATTAAAAAGTTTTTGCAAATCTGATTAAAAAATTTTTTCATAAAAACCAAAGTGACAAATATTTTCTTGTAAAACGAATTTTGTTATCGACATGATAGGACAAGAAATTCAGTGAAATAAAACAAATTTGCTATCTAAAAAAGATTAGTGCTATCGAAAAAGAGTACGTTTTAATTATTCGCCCCCGCCTGCGGAACTTCTGGTCCGCGAAAAAGTTCGACTTCTATGCGACGGAAACAAATTATGCTGAAAACAAGGGGCTCAGCGTTAATTTTCGGCCTTGGCGTTTCACGGTTCTCGAATTTCCTTGATAAATAACGCTCCGGGGTTTGTGGAAAGTTTGGTGATTGGTGCGAGCACGTTTCAAACTTTACGCCGACTCCGTCTCGCGTTTTTCGTTTCTCACAAAGCTATGAATATTTAAACTTTTATAATTACCGGTTTTATTTGCGCCGGTGGTTCGTTCGTTCGTTCACTCCTACTTTTCGACATGCTGGAAATACAAGACGCGGAAGGATACTTTCACTGTACCAGCGAATCGAACGCGACTGCTCCGTGACACGCTTGAGAAACAGATGTTGAAATTGAATCTCATTTATGGAAGCAACTTTACGTTGATTCTCATGGAAACGTGTCTTGCATTACTCTTAAATAATTCGCAGGTCATATTAAGATTGAGCTTCAACTTGGAATTGAATTTACAAGCGTTTCAAGTTCTTCAAATATTCTACGTTAATTGTAGTTGAAATTGTCAAGAAATACATCGTCACCAAAAGTTCCTTGGTAAATTATATTCATTCATTTCAAAGAATATTCAAGAGACACTGTGTTCTGGGAAAATATCCTATGGATGTTTCCAATATATTTACGTTCTTCGTATTTTATATCGACCAATAAACACCCGATATCGAGCCAATTCGTCAGAACAAAATTCAACAGCCTATCAAACGTTCAATTTGAAACTACAATCTGTACCCTCCTAGCGTATTCATTGCGTACTAATTCGAAGAACACGAAAAGAGTACAAATTAAAAGTCGCAAAATCTTGAGACAGACCTTTGTTACGCGGAAATCATCCTCGACCAAGTACTCCCCGATGTTTACCATCCACTATCATCCTATCAAACACCGACATCACCTTAAACTATATGCAAGTTGCTCGGCAAAAAGGACCCAACCCTACATCATCCATGGCAGACCTGGCAAAAAATAAAGCAACGTGACCGAGGGACACGGTTAAGGTAGCAAGAACGAGGGCTGGAAAGCCGAGCAATCGGCTGAGAAGGGAACAAAGCAGGTCGGGGTATCTTGATCCAACGCGACATCATGATTCATCGCGGGGGTCAAGGAGAGCGGAGGTTACCACGTAGTGGAGGGTGGATGAAGCGTTAACCGGAGAAGTAAACACGACCTGGGTGAACATTATCGGTGCACGGTGACAAATCCAGTGCGGGCGAAGACAGAGAGACAGAACTCTGGCGTGCACTCGCTTAGTCGGACAAACGTGCACGAACACAGATAGAAACGGAGCGGCGCACTCTTCGCGACGATGGTGTGCTCGAGACACGAGAGACGACGAGGATATTCTCTCGGTGCAGTTCAGCCAGCGCATAAATTCCTCGAACACATGGCGCCTGAGCTTATGAACAATAACCACGGCTGGCTTCTCCACCTCCTCTGGCTGTCGACGTTGATGCCAGCGGCACGTTAGCCGACCTCCTAGCCGGTAATTACGCCAGACCCATAAACATTCGGCTCACGGTTCAATCTCGCCCGGAAGACAAGGGACACAAGTGCCAGGCGTGGCTTCCTGGCACATGTCTCCTCTGCGCGCCGCCTCGAATCATCTGCATAACGTTTTCTGCATCGGAGACCCGGCCTCCGTGGATTTAAACCGGCTTATTATGGCGGTGATGCATGCGTCCGCTACTAAGGAGGAACTCGCTGAGCTTCGCGACCACCGTGACTCCGGATTCTTCGACAACAGAGTCGTAGGTGGATGAAAGTTTGTTGGTTAAGGCAACCGGATGGGATAGTATTCGTTCGGGGAAATTATAATTTTCTATTCTGCTAGCACTATGCTTTAATTCTATTCTGGCAACTGACATGGATAAGAAATTGGTTTGGAGCCGAGAGACGTCTCATTCCGTTTAGATCGAATAATGGAATAATTGTAATTACAGTGTTAACTGCAGCAGGTATTTTTTATGTTTCATATGTTTCAGATTAGTTCTACGAATATTTTTTACTTTAGCGACACGAATAGTACGATTAAAATATTTTATCTAACGATAATAAAATAAACCGACATAGGAGTCTAACTCTACGTAAGTATTCTTTCGTTTTGTTCTTTTATTTTTTGAATTTGTACTCCTTTTTTATATTTCTCGTTTCTCCACTCTACTGACACACATCTCTGTCTCTCTGTCTCTCTTCCTTTATCAATACAGTTATATTTCTTCGTGTCCAACGTCACAATAACACTTGACAGCTTAGTAGAATTTATCGTACTTTCCATCCTGTGTAATATCGAGTATTAGAAAAATGTAGGAGATAAAAAGTTTTATGTCGTAACTTTCTGACTCGATGTATAGATTCGTTAAAAAAGTGCATGGAAAAATTGGCCTTGGAATTCGCAATAGTTTTTGTCCTATTGTATTTTTTACCCGGAGAAAGAAATGTGGCCGCGCTGTGGAAAAAAAGAAAAAATTCATACAGCGATAATATTTACTCGATAAAGAACTATTTCGCCTTCCAAGGAAAATTAAGTTTTATTTATAGCGTTTTATTTTTCATAAATATTTAACACATCGGGCAAGTATATTTCAGCGAAGACTCCGCGTCACCTATGTATATAGTTTCCCATTCACTACACATGTTTGAATTCATAGCCTCGTAAATTGCTTTCAGAATCGTGGTGTTACGCCGCGAGATAAAATGTATTGAAAAATGGTTATTCTAAAGAAAACTGGCGCAGCGATCGGACACGTGTAAGGAAATGGTGTAATATTTATTTATTACGATGTACCAACTAGGATGACAGAAAATGCTATAAATGAAAAATGCAGATTTCCTTTGCATATTTCTTTGCAGAACCGTCTTCGATTACGCTCGGTACACGACTTTTCGTGGAATCGAAGAAATCCAGAAAGTCTTCCTGCGTGTATGGAACATGTTCCCTAAAGAAATCGAAGAAGCTTTACAGTAAAATCACTTTTTTTCGAGTTTATAGGAAAAATCTTTTCAAGAAATTTTTCAAGAAACATTTTGTTAAGGATCGAGTAATTCTTTTTTTTGAAACAAATTTTTTCTTTTATACAAGGCTCTTGTATGCAATTTTTACTCCCATGATATACAATATCTACAAACGTTACATAAAAACGTTTCGCAAATATCATATTTTGAAGCGGTCGCTTAAAACAATTAATTATTCAACGCGACGATATTGCCAGAACAATTTTATTTAAAAGCTTCTATTTTCATCAATAACCTGCATCAAAAAATTACGATAAATATTCCAAAAATATAGATATATCGAAATATCTCAAATTTTCATCTTCTACGTATTCAACATTTTCTACGTACATGTATCCTAAACGTACAAATATTCTACGTAGATTTTATAATTTTAGAAGCGTACAAAATTCTACATCACATATTAATTTGATATTAATGTATCCTAAAATCTCATTAATTCTACTAACATTTTACAAAATTTTACTAATGCCCATGTTGTTGATTTTCAACTGAGCTAATTGTCCATTTAACATATAATTCCCTGGCCCAAATTCAAATTCAAGTTCCTATCAAGTCGATTATCAAAAGACGTACGTACGAATCATTCAAATTTGAACAGTCATCGATTTGTAGGAAGCGTAACGAAGGAAGCTTGATGCAGGGATACGTGGTCCCGTCTCGGTTCCTTAGTTCGCGAAATCACGTTACGTCGACGATAATAAATACGACGGCGTCATAAATATTCGGTTCACGATTTAATCTTGCCGACGAGGCACGAGTGCCAAACGTGGTCCCGGTAACAGATGTCCCTTATTTGACCGAGTACCGGGGATCATCTGCATAATGTTCCTGGCAGAAGTAAACGATCCTGAGATTAGGTCAGGAGTTCTCTCTTCGAACCCTCTGCTCCGCTCCGTAATGCTCTGGTACGCGCCACGTCACGTGCAGCGTGTTCTTTAAATTACCGATTGTCTCGTAGATCTTCGCGACAGAATCGAGCCGCTCGTACTTTGAAAACTAGCGAGGCATGTCCCATAAATCCCCATTATTCTCGCTTCGATCTCGAATCGGCCGAATTTCGACGCCCGACTGGAATTTAACGCGGACCTCTTGCATTCTCACAGCGAAAGAAGGACATTTTTTGAGAAATTTCGAAAAATAAAATAAGCGGTAGGATCTTGTTGACGATGGCGATACTATAATCTTCTCGTACGAGAGATTCTATTAACGCCGTTTCCTTTTCTTCGTTTTTTAATACGAGGGACTGTAAGTTAAAATTGCATAAAGTAATTACAATTTTCTTCTTTAATCTAACTACACGCTCAACGTATTTTTCGTATTCTTTGCTTAATTTCTTGCTCGATATTGGAAAGCAACGCCCGTATTAATTAAAATCCCATTTTTTCTTTTTTTTCTTTTTTGCTTCTTCCAGCTACCCCCGCGCCCGACGTTCAAAGCAATTCATCGCGTTTCGCAAGCATTCCAGGCTACTTATTTTACCCAACCATTCCTCGTCGCGAAATAAAACTTTCTCTTGGCTCTTCAACTCTCTCAGGATGCCTTATACAAGTTTGTCCGGCGAGGCCAAGCTGACGTGCCTTAAACCGGCTAACGGTTGTGTAGCTCGTTAACTCAGCTTCGTCGTTCAACCTCTTCCTCTCTTCCCCATCCTCCCTCCCTCTCTGATGATGTTGCACCAGAAAGGTCTAACCAACCAGGACGATCCGCATTTCGCATGCACTCCGCGCGACAATTGTGCGACGTGGATGCGTTACGCCGTTTTAACGGTACCGGACGGCGAGACTCGGTCGACGAACCAGCCCGGGAGAGGATCGTTCAATTTAGTCCCGCTGAAGCTTCGTCCCAACGAATGGACGACCGTTCTCTCTGCGTTACGCTGAAAAGGCCCCGACCTCTTTATCTCGCGTCTCGAGTCCGAGAGTTTAATGTCTCTAGGTAAACTGGACGACGTGTCTAATTACGTGCTGCAAAAGCCAGCCTCGCCGTGGGCCAAGCCAAAGGCAGTTCTCGTTCTTTTTCCAACTGCTGGATATACGTATGTATATGAGTATATAGATACGAAAGTACAGGCGCTCGTTAAGCTCGTTAGACGTGGGCAAGAGAAAATGTGCTTTCGACTCGCCGCAGAATATTTTTCGTCTTTCGAGCGAAGATCCCGATGCAGCGAGAAGAATCACGATTCCTGTGACGGGTTGAGTTTTGTTTGTCACTGTGCCGCAATGATCGGCAAACGATAATAAACTTACGTGAAATTTCCTACATTCGTTTGTAGAATACTGATGGTTTTATTATCAAAGTGGTTTCATTACCGTTATTACTATTCCAAAAGAATAGAAAAGAATTCTAAAAGGGGATTTGTCAGATCTAGCAACTCGTAGCTTGCGATCCGTGAAACGTTGCTAATAACGTTCTATCGCGCAACAAGTTCCAGATTCGGAGATCGTACAAAAAAGCTTTCGGTTTGTTATATGGAATCCATGATTCACAAGAAACACGATACAGTCGATAACTCACCGTTAGGAGCATTTTTCGTTTTGCGAATGCGTTACAACAACAGCATTTTCCAAGAAACAAAATTACCTCTGAAAATGCATCGACCCATATTTCGCCTGCTATTTGTCGTTCCGACGAAATTTACCGCTCGACGGACCGCGTATCATGCTATTTACGAAGCGAACGAAATTTCGTTGCGACAAAAATTCGGTTATACGTATGATTTCCAAACGTATCGCGACGACTCGACGTTGGATCGGCAACGGAAACAGTGAAACGCGAAAAAATGCATTAAAAAAAAAAAAAAAAAA